>CAUYON010143203.1:0-20354 GCA_963573935.1 Arctocebus calabarensis | reverse complement strand
CAAATGCTTTTTCTGCGTCTATTGAGAGGATCACATGTCTTTGTTTTTGCTTCTGTTGATACGGTGAATAACATTTATGGACCATGCACTTGCATATGTTAAACAAGCCTTGCATCCCTGGGATGAAACCTACTTGATCATGATGTATGAGTTTTTTGATGAGAAGTTGTACTCTATTGGCTAGGATTTTGTTGAGAATTTTTGCAGCTACATTCATTAGTGAAATTGGTCTGAAATTCTCCTTTTTAGTTGGATCTTTTTCTGGTTTTGGTATCAGGGTGATGTTTGCTTCATAGAACATGTTGAGAAAGATTCCCTCCTCCTCAATTTTCTGGAATAATTTCTGCAGTATGGGAATAAGCTTTGCTTGAAGGTTTGATAGAATTCTGGTGTAAAGCAATCCTGACTAGGGGCATTTTTTTGTTGGGAGATTTTTTATTGTTTCTTTGATGTCAGTGCTTGAAATTGGTCTGTTCAGGAGCTCTATTTCTTCCTGGCTAAGTCTAGGGAAAGGGTGTGATTCCAAATATTGATCCATTTCCTTCACATTGTCAATATAGAGCATTTCATCCCAAAGCTAAAGAATATGCGTTCTTCTCATCACACCATAGAACATTCTTCAAAATTGATCATATCCTAGGACACAAAACAAACCTCAAAAGAATCAAAAGAATTGAAATTTTACCTTGTATCTTCTCAGACCACAAGGCACTAAAGGTGGAACTCAACTCCAACAAAAACGTTCAACGCCCCACAAAGGCATGGAAATTAAACCACCTCATGCTGAATGACAGTTGGGTGCAGGAAGAAATAAAAGAGGAAATCATTAACTTCCTTGAGCATAACAACAATGAAGACATAAGCTACCAAAACATGTGGGTGGGATACAGCAAAAGCAGTCCTGAGAGGAAAACTTATCGCTTTTGATGCCTAAAAACATCCGGAAACAGAAAGAGAGCGCATCAACAAACTCACAAGCCGTATTATGGAATTGGAAAAAGGAGAACAATCTAAACCTAAATCCAGCAGAAGAAAAGAAATATCCAAAATTAAATCAGAGATCAATGAACCTTAAAACAAAAGAATCATTTAGAAAACTAGTGAAACAAGGAGTTGGTTTTTGGAAAAAATAAATAAAGTAGATTAACCTTTGGCCAGACTAATTAGAAATAGAAAAGTAAAATCTCTAGTAACCGCAATCAGAACTGAGAAAGTGGAAATAACAACAGATGCCACAGAGATACAAGAGATTATCTCTGAATAGTACCTGATACTAATACAGAACTCGCCCATTCAAGGCTGGACAGGGGACCCCAGTTTTCCTAGGCCTGGGCAATTTCACGAAGGGAATGCCTTGACCTTTTGCCCTGAGCTGGAGGGCCTACATTCATTCCTTTTTCGATAACGCTCATTAAGGTTGAAAACATGTTTTCATTTGCCAAGTCCTGGCCTAGTGTAATTCTCAAGTCCTAATACCCTTAGACAAAGATCCCATGTACAGACTCCCCACTTGGGTCTTTCCCTCTGCCAGAAGCTCTAGTGCTTTTTAGTCCTTCTCTATTCCTTTCTGTCTAATAAAATCCTATCTTGCCACTCTCTGTGGTCCATTCTTTAAATCCCCAAGACCAAGGACCTACTGAAGAAAGAAATTCCAATAACAATATCAATCTGAAATTTTTAAAAAAAACCTGTGGCCAAATAGATTCCCAATGCCTGAGATGCCCACGGATTAGAGGTGGAGCAGATTCATAAGGTGAGGTTCAGAGCAGTGTGGAAGACAGCGGATCACAGGATCAACAAGCCTCTCTGGCTCGTAAGAGGGGAAGATGACTGTTCTCCAGGGCAAAGAGTATTTGAGATGGCACTCACGCATCCACAGGAGGCTGCCAAGCTTCGAAGAATGGGCGGGGCATTCGGGCACAGAGGAGTGGTCCTGATGGTGAGGCATGTAGGAGACACAGGGCAGGACCAGCTATGGTCGTCTCCCTCCCTGAGCACCATGATGCCTGCTGAAGGGATATGGGCATTTAGAACCATGCTGCCAGTTACACGTAGCCCTTTGCTCTGCATTTTTCAGGGGCCAATAGACCAACCTAAGATCAGTCTACACATATTTTATTTAAGACTCAAAGCTAGCACAAGTAACTATGCCTGCTGTTGGCTCCCCGGTGCCCCCAGATAGTTCTAAATACTTGATCTGGGTCATCTTGCTGTGTTGATCTCTCACGGCAGGAAGCAGAATAAGCCATGTGGGATTAGGAGTTGGGAGTCCTGGTTTCTACCTGGTCCTTCCTACAGGTAAGGGCAGAATGACCTCGCGGGAACATTTCTGTTCTCTGGGTCTTACTTGGCCTATCTGTACATCAAATAAGTGATTTACAAAGGTGCATCCTGCTGTGGCAGTAGGAATTCTCCTATTCGAGTCTGCTTTCTTGTTTTATATCACTTCTCTCTTTAAGGAACAGGCAGTTGCTTGGGAGGGCCCAACAGGATGTCCAAACTGGTAATTAATTTTAAGAAGGAGAATATCCCACCTTTAAAACCAACCACAAGGAACTGGAAACAGAGTTCTAAGCCCAGCTCTAGGCACGACTGCCTTCAGATTGTCCTTGACATAAGCTGCTCATCATTCATTCACTCATTCCTCACTGAGTGCCCCTGCAAGTTTCGTATTGGGCACACACAACATAGATACATCATTTTCCCTTCTCTTAAGATTTGTTATCTCCCAACTCAAAGGTAATGTCTCCCTCCTTCATTTTATTATATATTCATTTATTTATTATTTGTTTGTTCTCAAACCCCCAAGCCTTTCAGTCTAACAGATGTGCCAACGAACTTCCCCAAACACGGTTGTGTGTGACATTGACAGGAATAGTTTATGATCAATTCCAAGGGCCCTACTGATCTTTTTTTAATAAGGTGCTGCGCCGGTCTGCAGCAAAGTATGCCGTTGTGATTTCACAAAGTACTTGCTGGGAAATCCACAGCCGCCACCCCACTTCTCTTCTTCCAGACTTGAAACAACTGTGCTTCCTTTGGGGAATGTCTATCAGTAGCTTTAAATCCCCAGTGCAGCCACCACAGCATAAAGAGCTTTCTCTCTAGGGGCTCAGGCTCAGCAGGGAGTGGTGTTTCTCCAGGTGTGGCTCCAGCACCAGTAGGATCAGAATGTCTGCTGAGTCCAGGAACCTGTATTTCCATAAGGGCCTCAGGATATTTTTACGTCCTTTGAAGTCCAAAGTCCATTTCCTCTTGTTTGATGGAAAGAAGAGAGGAAAGGAGGAAAATAATCATTAAAATGCTATATGTTTGCATGTCCTAGTTAATTAGAATTAGCTTTGGATTTGAGTACCTGGACCCTGTTTTCAGTGGGTGGACCTGCGTTGGTACCTGCTAAAAGGATTTTGTAGTTTATCTCTCATCCTTTCTTCACTGCCACTTGAAAAATTAGAGAAAAACTTCTTCTTTACTTCCGTTATTCCCCAAACATGCTATTGGTACCTGCCTCTCTGCCCATTAACTGCTTTTCCTGAAAAGGCTTTACCTCTAATAGGTTTGCCTGTCATCAAACTCTTATACATACATCAAAACCCAACTTGAACCTCATTGCTTCTTTCCAGTTCACTTAATCCCTCTCTCCTTTCTGCTTCTAATGTTGAACATTCCACACCTTAGCAACAACCTGAGTTGCCAATTATTGAACCCCACTACGAGTCTGACACTGTGGTCAGTAGTTGAGCTATTAGAGTGTTTACAAACCATGAAAATCACACTGTGTCTCCTGTGCCCCTCCAGTGCACAGACTAAGCTTAATACACCTAGGCAGAATAGGTGCTCGAGTCACATTGGCAGTTCTGAAATTCACATGCCCATCTTAGTATTTCGGGTCAGTCAGTAAAAAAAGAGACCAAGGGACTGTGGAAAGAAGCCTCTCAGCCATGACAGCGGAAGGGGTTGGGGGAAGCAGAGCAGAGCCTGGCCACTTGCAGCTGCCTCCACCTGCCTCCAAGCCCTGGCCTGAACACAGCTTGGGGCCTAGAAGGGGGAATTGCTTGCTCACCTTGAACCAACCTCTTGATGCAAAGTCAGATCCCTCCTTGGCAACCACAGAAATACCAGCCTCAGGCAGAACTTCAGGCTTCCCAGACGAAGGCAATTGGCCTCCATCGAACCAACACATCCCAGGAGCCACTATGAACAGGCTCAGAGGACCACAAGGCCAAAGGCACATCCAGGCCAGCCATCCCTTCTTTGGCAAGGATGTGTGATGTCTGTGTATTCTGGTGATTCAGGTAAGTTTCTAGACCTTTCGGAAAATCAAGTGCAATGTTTCTACGTAACAGGGAAACTTGCCCTGGCTCTACCTTGGCTCTCCTGGTTCTAGCATCAGCTGATCTGAGTTCAAATCTTAATTTCTGCTGCCTCGGGGCTGTGTGACTGTGGAGAACTCACCCCACCTCTCTGAGCCGCAATTTCCTTGCTATAAAATGGGAATAACCAAACCTGTCACATAGTTGTTGTGTGTCTCTGTGGAGGGAACACTTCTGAGAGCTTCTCCCTTCTTTTTCTTCTAATTATTAGTATTATTATTAGCATTTTATTACTATTTGTTGTTATTCCTGTGATTTTTCTGGTCTTCGGATTCTGATACTATTGAGCTTTTGAAATCCCACCTCTGATTATGAAAACTTGCCTCTAAGCTTTTCTTTCTTGGCTTTCTACATTTTCTCAAGTGAGATCTCGTCACTAAAATTCATTTCTCTGCCAATCTCCAGCTTGATGCATTGTCCCGATCATGCTATATTATGTTTGGCAACATAACGTGATGTGACTCGGGCTGCTAATGACGGATGGGGTACCCGTCAGCAAGTGGAACTGCACCCAATTTTCTAAAGAGCATTGTTACAGAAACAAACAGGATGGCCTTTTAACGTGTATTGATTTATTTCTGAAGAATGAGCCCCTCTCCCCCTTTTACAAGTGCTCTAATTAGAGGGTAGAATTACCTTTCTGGGTTGAGGGCTCAGTCAGTTCAACAGCAAGGAAGGGTGTGGGGGAGGGGTGGGAAGAGGGGTGTGGGGGAGGGGTGTCGGGAAAGGGTGGGGTGGGCCGGGGTGTGGGGGATGGGTGGGAAGAGGGGTGTGGCGGAGGGGTATAGGGAGAGGGTGGGGTGGGCTGGGGTGTGCAGTCCCCAACCCGCCAGTGGGCCAGACAGACATAAGGTTAAATACATAAGGAATCTATTCTCCTTCCCTCCTTTTCTCCCTCTCCCCTTTCCTTTCATCCTTACATTCTTTCCTTTCTTTCTATCCATCCATCCTTCCATCCATATGTCCGTTATCCAACCAGTTATTTTTCTTCCTTTCTCTTCAATCTTCCTTCCTTCCTCTCTCTTTCCATCATGCGCCGTCCATTCATTCATACATCATTACCCAGCTATCTTACCTGTTCTTCTTTCTTTCTTCCTTCCCATCTCCTCTTCTGTCTTTCCCGGCATCCAGCCTTTTGTCTGTCCATCTACCCCTCCACCCATCTTTCTTCAGCCCTCCTTTCTCTCCCCTTTCTCTCTCCTTCCCTCTGTTCCTCCTGCCTTCCCGCCCCTCTTCCTGCCTTTCCTCCCTCTCATTCCTCCTGTTTTCTGTGCAGGCTTGTTGTGCTGTAGGAGAGAGACTCAGAGAGAGCGGGGTTCAGACCTAGCCCTGCTGTGTGGCCTTGAGAGGACATGTGCTCTCTGACCCTCGGCTCTCTCTCCTCCCTCTTCACTCTACCTGTTTTGCTCATTCCCTTTCCTCCTCATCCAGGCCCCGCCCACCTAGGAGCGTTTGCATCCCTTCGTCCCTCGCCTGGAATGCTCTGGAGATGACCTCAGGCCTCCCCTCTCCTTTCCTTCTAGTCTCTGCCCCAAAACCTTGTCTTCAGAGAGGGCTTTCCTGACCCCCCTCCAAAGTAGCATCTCCGGGCCGTTATTTTGCTCTTAGCTGGTAACACCATCCTGCATGCATTGCACGGGACTTCTTATTTATAGTATGTCCACTTATTTCTCATTCTTTCAGCCAGGGCTGGGACCTTTGTCTCTTTTGTCCTTTGCTGAAGCCAGGACTCTCTAAGAGAGTCTTGCATGTAGTGGGCACTCGAATGCCTGCTGTGCGAATGATCATGTGGAGCAGCCTTGGCCCTGGGTGCAAGTGTTACCCAGGAAGGGACAAGAGGAAATGGGGAGGGGGAGGACCGGCTTTAGGCTGGTGGTGCTGGTGGTGCCGGTCGCGGCTCTGAACATGGGTTTGATTCCCCTGAACTCTCACAAGTCTTCTTCCAAGGATCAGATGGTGGAGGATTAAGTCCTGACTCCATAACCTTGTGGTTGAGGGTCATGGTAGGGCTACTTCTCCCGAGGCAGGTGCTGTTGCCCCAGGCAGAAAGCAAAAGGTCCATGAGGTGTGCACTGGAGTCCAAGTTGCCTGGAACCGTCCTGGAACCGTCCTCCACAGCTACAGCAGAGGTCCCACGTGGGTGGAGGGGTGACTGCTTTCAGCACTGCTGTGGGGGGTCCCTAGAGGATCCCTATTTCTGGGAACAAAGGCAGCTCAGAATCTGTCTCCACTCTGTTCCTCGTCCACCAGGGCCTTGGGCAGGTCACTCACTCGCCCTGGACTTCAATTCCGTCTATGAGCAAAATGCACAGTTTGGACCAGACCATTAAAAAAAAAATCCATACATCTTGTATAGATGGGCTCAACATTGAAAGAAAAACCTGCAAGCTAACTGAATGGCAATAGCTGAAGAGTAAGGTCATCTCTGCACATTTTCCAATTTTTATTTTGTGTGTGTGTGGCAATAGAGTCTCACTTTATTGCCCTGGGTAGAGTGCTGGGGCATCACAGCTCACAGCAACCTCCAACTCCTGGGCTAAGGCAATTCTTTTGCCTTAACCTCCTAAGTAGCTGGGACTACAGGCGCCCCCCATAATGCCTGGCTAAACATTTTCCAATTTTTTCATATTCTGTGATGTTTCTATCTGAAAAACACTCTTCTCTTTTCCACTTTCCCTTTTGTTTCCCCTCCCTTTTTTTTATTTCTCCTTCCTCCCTCTCCTCCTCCTCCTTCCCTTCCATTACAGGTCACCATCCTGTTTTTTTGAAACAGAGTCTCACTCTGTTGCCCCAGGCTAGACTGCCAGGGTTTCAGCCCAGCTCACAGCAACCTCAAACTCTTGACCTTAAGGCATCCTCCTGCCTGAGCCTCCCGAGCAGCTGGGACTACAGGCACCTGCCATCATGGGGGTCTCATGAGGCATCTTAGTAAAGACTCTCACTCTTGCTCAGTCTCCTGAGCTCAAGGAATCCTGCTGCCTTCTCCCAGAGTGCTGAGATTGCAGGGACGAGCCATCGAGTCACTGTCCTTTCACCAAGTGAACGCTCCATGAAGTGGAGGACATCTGTCTCTTTTGGTCCCTGCTATGTCTGTGACACATAATCCAGTGCCTGGAATGAAGCAGGTGCCAGACATGGGGGAGGAATGAACGGATCCTAGTCACATAAACCGAGCTTCCATTTATTGAGTGCCAACTGTTTGCCAGGCCCCAGATAAGGTGGAGAGACTCAGTGAAGAAGGGGACAGACGGGGCCTGAGCTTCTGGGGCGCACAGCATCCTGGAGGCCATCCTGTCCCCTCCCGCTACAATGCCTGGGAATGGCAGAAGCTGAGTGGAATCAAATAGATATACGTTAGCATAAATCTACAGGCCAGATGAGACAGGAAGGAACAACCTGAAAAAAACACAGAGATGATACAGTCGCAAAAATAAATAAAGAAGGATGCTGCTGGAATTCCTGTGACTCTCTCTCCAGACTCTGTAGCCCAGGGATATCCTGTCTGTGGCATGACCAGGGAGGCAGAGGCAGCAAAATCAGAACCCAAGAGCAGCCAGAGCATGGACACTTGAAAGGGTGGCCTTGAAGTTTGCTGGAAGCTGGTGGGAAGGTCAAGGCCAGCTGCCCAAGGGGCAGGAGGCTCTGTGCTCTAGAAGAGTTGCCTGGGGATCTAGGGCAGAGCAGCATCTGATGGCAAGGCAGCCCACGGCTGGGAGCACGGGCTTTGGAATCCTGCAGCTCTGTGTTCAAATCACCACTACACTCCGGTGAGACTGTCAGTATTTTGCTATGCCTCTCTGAGCCTCATTCTCCTCCCTTGCCTCTCTAAGTGGGATTGTAGAGAGGGTTACATGCTCTGTCAAGTCTAAAGTCTTAGCACAAACCTCCTCAGCAGTGAAGGCTAGCTGCTCTTGTTTATTAATGTTGGTGACCAGGAGCTTGGAGTTCATAGCTGCTGAAGAGTTTCAGCTCAGCTCACAGCAACCTCAAACTTCTCTCAGGAGTTCAAAAGTCCCAAACTTCATTCAGAAGTTTCTAAAGAGGAGGGGCCAGCTGCTGAGAACAATTCTCAGATCAGTGCTTGGCCAGGTGGGGTTTCTTTCTGACTGCCCACAGGTCATATCTGAGGGTGTCACTCGATACATTAAAGCACAACCCTCTCAAGGCGACACTGCCCTCTTACTCTGAATGCTCCGCTGGGGCTTTGCAGCGGGGCCAGCTGGTCCCAGGGGCCAACATCCCAGAGGCTTTCCTACACAGTGACAAGGGCAGGAGGTTGAAATCCCTGTAGGATCCTGGGAAAAGACCACACTACAGAAGTTTGCTGTGCTATCCAGGTGATGCAAAATGAAAAACTCTCAGGGCGCCAGGAGCAGGGGCTCACACTTGTAATCCTAACACTTTGGGAGGGCAAGGCAGGATGGTCGCTTGAGCTCAGGAGTTCAACATCTGTCTGAGCAAGACAAGACCCTGTGTCTACTAAAAATAGAAAAACTGAGGCAAGGGGATCTCTTGAGCCCCCCTTGAGATTGCTGTGAGCTATGACACCACAGCACTCTACCCAGGGCAACAGATTGAGAATCTGTCTTGGGAGAAAAACAGAACAAAAGCAACCCAAACAAGACTGGGTGTGGTGACTCACACCTGTAATCCCAGCACTCTGGGAGGCTGAGGTGGTTGGATCGTCTGAGCTGAGGAGTTCGAGACCAGTCTGAGCAAGAGCAAGATTCCATCTTTAAAAAAAAAAAATTTCTGGGTGTTGTGGTGGGCATCTATAGTCCCAGCTACTCAGGAGGCTGAGGCAGGAGGATTGCTTGAGCCCAGGAGTTTGAGGTTGCTGTGAGCTAAGCAGAGGCCATGACACTCTAGCCTGGGCAATAGAGTGAGACTCTGCCTTAAAAACAAACCCAACAACCACCAAAAAACCCTCTCAGAAATTCATTTCTGACCAGAACCTGGATCTAGCCTGACCTTCAGCCTTGGAAAAGAATTGATTCCCATTGTGATTGCCTGAGAATGAAAGGGGGGAAAGCTAAGGCCTGGGGGCTTGAAGGTGGGGTTGGGGTGCAGAGGACAGCTGTAAGAGGGCCACCCTATGTCAATCTGATGTTTTTCTAGATGACAGGTGAGAAGATTTGAGTAGTTTGCACACCTGATCCGAGAGGTCTAAATCACAAGGAACCACTGTGAGCTGAAAGGAATTCAAATCCTGTTTGGTCACCTATGATTCATCTGTCCTGAGTAGGGACCGCAGTCATCCGCTTCACAGGGCTGGTGGAGGGACTGAGCGAGGAAGTCCTTGCATGACACTGAGGTCAGGTAGACACTCTAAGACTCAATGAATGGTGGTTCCTGTTATTTCTATCAGTGAGCACGTTTATCAACTGTGATACAAATTCCACCTCCTTACCTAGAAACTCCCACCGGTGAGATGAGGAAGGCACTGTCCCCGCGTCCAGAGAGGATCTCACAGTGCCTAGACCATGTGGGTTTCATGCTCTCCATTTACAGATGGGAGCAAACAAGTCACACAGAGGTTTGCCAGGGCTACCAGAGCCAAGTGCCACTCCCTGGGCGGCTCAGACAACAGAACTTTATTTCTTCACAGTTCTGAATGCTGAAAGTTTAAGTTGGCAGGTTTGTTTTTTCCTAAGGCCTCTCTCCTTGGCTTGCAGGTGGCCCCCTTCTTGCCTGTGATGACACCTCCTAATTGTTTACAAGGGCACAGTAAACAGTCAGATTATATTAGGGCCCACCTTGAAGACTTCATTTTATATTAATCACATCTTTAAATGTCCTATGTCTACAGCAGTCAGACACTGAGGTTATGGGAGTGAGAGCTTTAACGTAGGAATTTTGGAGGATGCAATTAAACCATGGCACCCAGTACATAAGTGAGAAAACCACCCGAGACCTAGACCCTTGCCTTCCAACCAAGCCCTTTGCAAATTTTGCTCCAAAGCATTCACGTCTCATTCCCTCAAATCTTCCAAATTTGCAGTTCCGAGCTAACCTTCAGCATCTGTGAGGGGCCAGAGTTACAGGCAGCAATCTGCTTGGGCCGCCATATGGAAACACTGGCTAACGAGTAGGCGTCATTTCACCTCCTGCGTGCACGGTGCTCGCAGGAAAAGCCTTTAGTAGGAGGCAACATCTCCCTCCACCCGGGCCCTGCTAGGCTGCTGTTCGGTGTGGGCTGTTTGTTTATTATCCAGTTTGGGGTCATCTCTAGTCAGACCAGAGGGGCTCCAGTTCTGTCTCCGGCCATGATGTGCCGTTCTTGCGAGCTCAGGAAACCTCGTCACTCTCTCTCCCCACGACTGCCTCCTGTCCTCTTTCTTTTCTTTTCCACGAGGAGCCTCAAATCACAAATATGTCGGGGTAGGACAATGTCTTCAGCAAAGGGGGGAATATTGGGGTCATCTTTTATTAAGAAGAAAGCTATTGAAATGACACACTTGAACATATTGCTATTAGAGATTTGAAAAGTATTTCCCTCATTAACGTAAAAGGGAAAAGGGGAGCTAGCAATCTTGTTGATCAGCAGCAGCAATTTATTTTAAACTGTCCATTTTCTGGATGTCAGAGGACGACTTTTATGTATAATCTTATTTCCAATTTCAACAAAGAACACTTCACTCACGTTCTGTGCAGATTTTTTTTCATAGACAATAACCGATTATAAAAGCAGTTCTCAGCCACCCACCCCCCCAATCTCGTAGTGGTGTTGACATATGGAAATGAATCAAAATGTAATACGCATAATTACAAGCATTGTAAGCAGGGTACAATTAGTGTCTCTTCAAACCAATGTTGTAATCAAAAGACACCACTAAAACAGTCCAAGAAGTGAGAGGACTATCCGTGGAATTAGACACCGATTGGAAGGAAGTTTCTTTCTTTTTTTCCTCTCTTCTCCTGTGTATAGAGACTAAAGTTGCCTCTTATTCTATTCCTGAGTGGGTGCAGAGAAATCAATTCTAATTATTTTCTCCACCCATTGAGTTGAACGCAGACAAGGAAGCCTTGCTTTAAAAATAAACCCAGCTACATTCTTTTTCTGAAGCTTATATTTGGAGGGTGTCACATATTTCTGGGGAGGTGCCAAGGGACAAGCGGGCTGACGGTGGCCCTGTGAGCAGAAGTCGGTGCCCCTCACATCTTCTGTGTAACCAAGAGGCAGTTTGGGGTGTGGGGGGTATGGGGAGGGAGCCTATTTTTGTGGTGGTTGCTATTGCATTTGGCTTTTATATTGAATCTTTTGTAAATGTTTAAAAATCAGGAAATGTTGGCAGGGCACAGTGGCTCACTCTGGGAGGCCAAGGAGGGTGGATCCTTAGGAGTTCAAGACCTGCCTCAGCAAGAGTGAGACTGTCTCTACCAAAAATAGAAAACCTAGTCCGGAGGTTGTGGTAGGCGCCTGTAGTCCCCACTACTTGCCTGAGCCCAGAAATTTGGGGTTGTTGTGAGCTGTGACACCATGGCACTCTAGACTGGTGCGAATGGGTGAGACTCTATCTCATAAGAAAACAAAACAAACCAAAAATCAGGAAAATTCATGTCAAAGATATGATTTTTTTACCTCTTCGTAAAAATAATAGGAGATGGCCACAGACAATCCATGCCTTCTTAGGACACAGTTCCCATAGAGACAGCAGGGGTGACTCTGCCTGTTCATCCCATGCTCACCCCTGTCCCCAGCCCAGCCAGCTGGGCACCTTAGCTCTGCCTCCATCACTGAATATGGTGAGTCAGGGGCTCCACTCACCTGCCATTTGTAAGACGCCACCAAGCCCTGGCCGCCTTAGTCCCCTGCTTTGGCCACTGTCTCGCATCTCTCTAAAAGCTGTTTCTCTCCTGAAAATTCTCATCATCCCCTCCAAGCCCAGTTTTGATGCCTCCTCATCTAGGACGTGCTCACTGGCCACTCATCCCGCAAACCTACTCCAAGTAGCACCCAGGACTTTTGACCTTGTACAGGACCCTGTTTGCGTGGTCACACTATTGCTAAATGCCACCGTGCAGTTCATCTGGGTGTTTCTGCTTCTCCTGCAAACCCCTTGGAAGTGAGGCCCCTGCCTTCCCCATGGCTGCCTCCCAAATGCCTGGCATAGAATCTGGCACAGGGGAGGTGCGAAGTCCTTGTTTGAATTTCTGAATGAATTATTCAATGAGAGCTGCCTCTTTGTTGTCTCCTAAGTGAGGTTGGAATAAGAAAGAAAGAGAAAGTGATGGGTTACGGAGAACCTACTATGTGTCTGCCACTTGGCCCAGGTCACTTCACGAGAAAAAGGGAGAGACTCACGCTCTGCCCTCCACCTCAAAAGTGATCGGTTCTCAAGATATTTACCCCCCAAAGAAGCCAGTCCTCCGGACGAGATAAAATCTGGCACCAGTGGTGAAAATTCTCATTGCATAGCAATGTAGATATCTGTACCTATACGAATCTATCTTTAATGTCTTTCATCTAAAGCTCATATCAGTTTGGGGTTGGTTATGCCATCAAACATTTGGAAACCACTGAAAGACTTGTCACTAGGGCACTAGTTCAACCAACTGCACTGTATTTATATACTGAAATATTCTGACACCTCTGTGAACATACAGAGGGTCATTTATGGGCATGGAAGAAGACTCGGGGGTGTAAACGAAGCCATGACTGGAAACGAGGGGGTCATCACTTGTGCAAACTGTGGCTCTTCATCTATGAATGCATTTGTGCAGAGCAAGGTTTAGAATCATTTTAGCTAAATGATTAGGATGATCTTCCTAGGCAGTGGGCTTTCTGATAATTTTGGTTAAGTTTCCATTCTCCTAGAATCTCTTAGACTGTTAGCCATGATTCTCCCCCAAAGCAATAAAGGGGCAATGACCACTTTGCTCTGGTGTCCAACTTTCCTCTTCCTCTTTGGTTCTGATGGTGTGAGTTCCTGTCCGGGCGTCAGAATCAGGGTATGACAGACTGGGTCTGGGCCAACTTCTCCCATTTTGGTAAAACCACATTTTTGTGTTTTCATTTCGAGGAATCAGGGCCCCTATATTGTGCTGGATTTTTTTATAAATATTTGAGCATAAAACAAGAGTCATCAAAAGTTTGAGAGCCATGAGAACAAGCCCTCTCGTGCAGATGGAGAAATCAAGGTCAGGAGGGTTTTGGAACTAGCAGGGAGTCTGGGCTCCACGTGGCTGGGTTGACACCCTGGGTGGGTTCTGTCACTCCCTGGGTGGGTGATCGTAAGCCAGTCCTTTCTCTTCTCTGTCCCTCATTCTTTTATCTCATTTATAAAACTGAAAAAATAACCTCGGCTAAGGGGTGGTTGTGTGGATAAAATGGGACATTGATGGGGCCTGAGCTTCTGAAAGATACATAACTCCAGCAGATTAGAATAGTCATCATGAACTTGAACCAATTTCTTCAACCATAAGAAATATCCATCTATCTATCCACCTATCTATCTATCTGGCTAATACAAATTATAATCATTAGACTACTTAGACTCCTGGGAAGACAGTGCCAATCTCAGACACACCCAGATTCAGAGTCTACGCTGTTGGGGCTGAGAGGACGCAGGCATGTTTTTATTTCCTGAGTCTGACTCTTCTCCCTGCAGTGAATGAATTAAACTTTCTCACAAAGGCCTCCTAGCCAAGGGCCTTCCTGGGACACTCTCAGAGGGCGTCTCTCTGGGGCCAGCCTCCTTTAAGCAAGGAAGGTGGTGGAGGAGGATGCTGCGAAGAGAAGCCAAAGTCCACTCCAGGGCAGCAGGGAGGCAGCCCAGGGGCTCCCCTGGAGGAAATCGCTCTGGAAGGGGCTCCCCACCAGCCAGCTCTCCCACAATGCACCAGGTGCCTTTTGCTGATAAGAATGGCCCGAGCAACCTTGAGGCACGTGACAGGAATAGCCAAGAAACATGTCTATTCTTGCAGTCTGTAAAAGGAAACTCCTGTTTGCTGAAGAGCAGGCTGATAAGAAAAGAAGAACAGTGAAGGCCTTGGGCGTATTTTCCCCTCCATTTTTTAAAAAAGTTGTTTTGTTTAATTCCATGTTCACTTCTCATGAAAGGACAGAGAAAACGTTGTGCCCTCCTGGGAGGACAGACCGCAGGCCCTGGGCATCTGAAGGAGATGGAAGGGGCTCTGAGATTCCAACACTGAAACTGTGAGTTTATCCTGCGCGTGAAGCTGTGGGAGATTTTTTCATCTTTATCCTTTACTAAAGTTTTCCAAATAATCTACACATGAGTAAGTGCTGTGTTTCTAGTAAAAATTTTAAAAAATAAAATAAAAGTTGTCTGTGAGTGCAAGCTTTGCATTTCATTTCATGTTTTCTTTTAAGTGTTGTTCCCATGTTTCCTGAGATCCGAAATCAGTCCCCAAATCTGGAACGTCTCATCAGGTGAAGACAGGCAAGAAGATCATGCACCCCAGAAGCCATGCAGAATGTTCTGGAAAACTGTTCTGGAAAATAGTTTGACAGTTTCTTTTCTTTGTATTGTCTCAGATTAATGGAGAGTATAAAGAATTAGGTTACAATGTTTGCATGTATTAGGTAAAGTCCCTCTTCTAATTGTATCCTGCCCCCAAGCAGTGTGCCATACACCCTAACATTGTGCCCATGAAGTGGGAGCACTCCCAATACTCTCTCTCCTCCCCTCTCCCCACTCCCTCGTTCCCCATCCCCCACCTTGAATTGATTTTCTCTTAGGTGGGTATGTAACAGATCTTCTACTGGCTCCATATTAGAATTTGGTACAGTGAATTCTTGCTTCTCCATTCTTGTGATCCTTTACTAAGAAGAATGTGCTCTAATTCCATCCAGTTAATACAAAATATGTTGGTGAGACTGCAAACTAATACAGCCTATTTGGAAAGGAAATATGGAGAAGCCTCAAATAATTCAAATTAGTCCTCCCATTTGACCCGGCAATCCCATCACTAGGAATCTATCTACCCAGAAGAAAAAAAATCATTTTGTCATAAGGACATTTGCACTGGACTATAATTTATTGCAGCTCAATTTACAATCAAGATGTGGAAACAACCTAATGCCCACCACCTCAGGAAGGGATTAACAAGCTGTGTATACAAGCCAGTTTCTTCATAGTTAAACATGAACTTATCTTTCTTTTTCTTTTATTTCGGAATATTATGGGGGTACACACTTTGGGGGTGTATATTTGCTTTTCTATATTATAAATCAAAGTTATAAGTGTGCCTTTCCAAGAAGATGTACATCATACCCATGAGGTGTGATTTACTCCTCACCTTCTCCCCCTTTCTAGCTCGCTCAATTCTGCTGAGTTTTGCTTCTGTATGTGAACATTAAGCGTTGATCGACTAATTCCAGTTTATCATTGAGTACATGTGGTGTTAGTTTTTCTATTCTTACAATATCTGAACTTATCTTTTTAACAAATGCTTCCACATTCCCACTCCCGGGTGTTTTTTGTTTTGTTTTGTTTTGTCTTTGTCACCTTGGGTAGAATGCCTAGCTTCATAGCTCACAACAACCTCAAACTCTTGGGCTCACACGATCCTCTTGCCTCAGCCTCCTGAGTAGCTGGCACTATAGGTGCCTGCCACAACACCCAGATTTTTTTTTAGAGATAAGATCTCCCTCTTGCTCAGGCTGGTCTCAAACTCCTGAGCTCAAGCAACCCACCTGCCTTGTCCTCCCAGAGTGCTAAGAGTATAGGCGTGAGCCACTGCTCCTGGCACTGGTTGTTGTTTTTTGGGTTTTGGTTGGGAAACAAAATCTTATCTAAACAAAATCTTATCTTTACACAAACGCCTGTATGTGAATGTTCCCAGAGCACTTTGTTCATAATAGCCCCAATCAGGAAATAACCTGGTAACTACTCACCCATTGAAAGGACACCCTTCAATAGGACAATAGTTAAACAAACTATGGCATATTCATATGATAGAATACTACTCAGCAATAAAAAAGTACAAACTATTGATACATGCAACACCTTAGAAGCATCTCAAGAATATTTTACTGAGTTTTTAAAAGCCAGTCTCAGAAGCTTATAGACTGCCTGATTCATTGATTATGACATCCTCAAAGTGACAGAATTATAGGGATGGAGTACAGATCAGTGGTTACCATAGGATGGGCCTGGGCTGGGTTGTGGTTTTTCAGGTGTAGCATGAATTTCTTTGTGATGAGAATGCTGGTGGTTACTCAGATCTACACATGATAGTATTTCATATACCCAAGAAAAAATACGTTTACATAAAATTAGGAAACCTTAATTAGGTTGTGTTTGAGTTAACAGTAGTGTAATAATGCTGATTTCTTGGTTCTGATAATTTTGGTAAGTGAGATAGTACTACTGTGGGAAGCTGGGAGTTGTGTACACAGGAAGCCTCATTACTATCTTTGCAACTTCTTGGAATTGCAAACTATTTGTAAGAAAATTAAAAACATAAAAATGAAAGATACTTTTAAAAAACTGTGTCAAGGTGGTCCTTAGAGGTGGCGAAGAACCCAAGGCAAGATTCATTATCCCAGTGGGATGTCAATGTGGTCCCAGTAAGAACCGTCACCTCCAGCACCAGAGAGGTCAAAATGAGTCATACATTACAATAAATCATGGCAGCAATGATAACCTGTCTTTCTCTTCCAATTGGCTAATTGCTACCAACACCCTACATCTTCAGTAGCAACAATGACAAAGTCCAGTATCACTTTCATGTTAATGCCAATAGCAGAATTGCCAAGTGGGAAGGATTTAGGAAAATCTGCATTGATTCTGGCTCCTCAACCTACAGGGTTGTGTGGTCTTAGGAAAGTATACCTTCCTACCTTCTCTGAATGATGTATCATCAATGCAAAAATGGGATTCAGCTGGCTTGAGAGACAGGGGATGTATTAGTTTGCAGAACTGCAACATCCAAAGGCGCTACCTTCAGGTATGGTTTGTTCTAGATGCTCAAAGGGTGTTCTCAGGACTCTCTTCTCCTCTACGATTTCTCTGTGCTGGCTTCATTTTTAGGCAGAACCTTATCTCAGGGTAGCAAAGAAGATGCCAAAAGCTCTAATCCTACATCCTCTCATTGTTCAGCCATTGTCATTAATCAACAGGCCTTTCCTAATGGTCACTGCTCGAGTCCCTCCAAAGGTCTCATTTTGGGCATTGATCACGTGCCCATCTCTGTCAATCACTGAGACCAGAGGAATGGAATGCACCAACTGATCAAAGCCAAAATCACGCCGACTCCTGCTCTGCTGTAGTGTTCAGAAAAGCCGCCCTGGGGTCTAGAATTATATTGGTTTTTTTTTTTCCCCCTGAAAGAAGAAAACTGATGTGTCTTTTGCAAACGAAGGAAGATTGGAAACTGGTCTGGCAAAATCAACAAATGTCCAGCAGAGAGAAAAACTGCATCATTATAAGAACAAAATATTATGTAACACAGTTCATGTGTGTGTTAGGAGATTAATAAAGAGCTTTTCTCCACTTCCACTGGCCGCTGCTGCTGACGAAGTGAATCCTGGAGTATTGGGTCTGTGCACCCAGCTGTAGCTGCCTGAACGAACCTTCAGGCATGCGGCCCAGGGACACCCGACTGCCTGTCACACATAGCCCTCCCCAATCTGAGCCTTTTCCTCAACGGCCCCAGTTTGGGGTTTTGTCTTCCCTACTAACCTGGCTGTCCTGCAACAGTCCGATTCCTTCTTCCTTTACAAATCAGAGCCAGCCAGCATTAATGTCTGTATACCCAGAAACATCGCTGGACAGTCTTCATTGTAATTGTCACCCAAAACCCAGGGCTGATGACATTGCTCCATTTTTCCGATGAGCAAACTGAGTTTCAGAGGGTACATAATTTGAAAGTGGCAGCCCCCGATCTCAAACTCGGAGTCTCCAAGTGCCATTTGCTTTAGAAGAAACCTCCTTCAACAACCCCTGGACTTCACTAGGGAAATTCAATTGACCAAGCCGACACCTGCTCCTCAGTATCCCCAACTCCTATCCTACTGGGCTGCTCTTTCTCTCTCTCTTTTTATGAACCAGTTGATCTACTGGAGACCAGGACATTAATATCACTGTAAACCGAGCCCAAGATGGAGCAATTAGCAGCACAATTACTTCCTGCACTCCACTTTCAGGAGAGCCCAGAAGCAGTATTCCCTCCTGCCCGCTACGCCAGAGCAGTACTGTTTTACTAGAGCTGGGGAATGCTTGTTTTTGCCCAAGACATTATTTTTAAAAAATCCATGCTTATTCTGCCCATCCAGGTTGTGCTATGCAAATCAGAAAGCATAGCATTTTTTCAGTGGCTGGATTAAGGGCTAGAGCCAAGGAAGTTCCCTCATCTCCCAAGTAAATCATACTTACTCCTTTTCCACTCAATTTCTCTCTTTTCAACACACACACACACACACATATACGTGCATGCCTAAAGGGCTTTGTTCTTCCTCTCAAACAGATAAAAAATTCTCCTTTCGTTGATCTATATCGTTTCCATCCCCCGCCACCCCCGGAATCTTGGTTGCCATTGTCTTCATCTGTGTGAGCCAACATGCACGTGTGTGTGTGCGCACATATGTGCCTGTGTTTCCTGATCATCAGTTTTCCTAACTGCATCCTCACAATGAGTTGAAGTTCAACCATGTTTGGAAACTAAATATTGCTAGCATCGCATTTGTTACAGCCAGAGTCTGTTGGCAGGTGCAGCCTGGCTGTTGGGCACCCCACGCGGGTGTCCAGAGGAAAGGCATCCGTCACCAGGCCAGGCGATCTGGCTGAGCTAGGAGCAGCAGCCCATGCCTCCCTTTGATGTCTGGTTTTCCTGGGTGCTTTTATTTCTTGGGGTGGTTAGAGTTGAACACCCAGAAGAGCTGATGTGTTTAATCAAAGCTTCCGGTTTAGTGACTTACAATCACTTTAAGAAAATGACGAGACCTAGAGCATTTCCAGAGGGTCTACTGTTAGGCGAGGTAAGAGCTCCGTCTGCACCAACTACATTGGATTTAGTTTTCCAGATATGATTCACTCAGAACCCCAGAATCCTGGAATTTAGAATTTGCTATACAATAGGCAATTAGTATTAATAATAACAGTAGCTAGCACTCATTTGCATACCGGGTCCTGGGCAGTGTGCAAATCATTACATAGTATTAATATTTTGTAGATTAACACTATATATTTAGTGATAATTTACCTGATTTGATGAAAAGTGTTTCAAACATACAGAGGAGACTAGAGATAATACAGTAAATATCAAGTTTAAAAAAATCTTAACCCTATAGTCTCTTGACTTTGGATATTTTTCTTCTTGAACAAGACTTTGCCAATAGAGCTGAGCCCCACCCTCAGCCCCACTATGTGCCGGCCCTGAGCTCAGAGTTCTTTCCTGCCCTGAGCCTAAATTCAGAGTTTATTATGCCAGTTGATGTTCTCAAATGTTTATTACGCAATTACGTACCCATAAATCTTCTGTCCTGTTGCTCATGCAGGTTTTGAAACTTTATATAAATGGTAGCTAGCTGTCCGTAGCATTCTGCATCTTGCTTTTTGCTTTGGATTTTACATAGATGATCACATCCGATCCTCACCACAGCCTCCGGTGGCGAGCGCCCGTTTACAGGTGGGGATGCCTGGGCCACACAGAGGAGAAACGGAGGCTCAGAAACATGTCCATGTCTGAGCTCTGACTCAGCAGCGCTGCTTCCAAGTATGTGCCACAAAGAAACACGTGTCCAGGGCCACAGAAGATGAAGGAGAGATTGCCCAGGAGTTTTATTCTAGAGAGCAAAAGTTTAGAAACAACTCCAGAGTGTGTCAACCGGAGAGTGGCTAATAATCAAGCTGTGATGACGTGTATTATACAGTAGGGAAAATGTACAAAGGAGAGACACACGTGCCAGCAGGGAGATGGGTCTCCTGGACAGAATGCTGAGAGAAAGAGGCCAGACGGCAAGTCTACTGCACAGTCCCATCCACGGGAGGCTCTGAACCAGGCAGAGCCAGA
>CAUYON010143202.1:0-25491 GCA_963573935.1 Arctocebus calabarensis | reverse complement strand
CACTTTATCGCCCTGGGTAGAGTGCCGTGGCGTCACACTGCTCACAGCAACCTCCAGCTCTTGGGCTTAAGCGATTCTCTTGCCTCAGCCTCCCTAGTAGCTGGGACTACAGGCGCCCACCACAGCGCCCGGCTATTTTTTGTTTTGCAGTTCGGCCGAGGCCGGGCTTGAACCCACCACCTTCGGTATATGGGGCCGGCACCCTGCTCGCTGAGCCACAGGAGCCGCCCGGATCCTGCTTATTTTTGAATAAATCATCAGTCCTCCCTCTTTCTGAAGAGTTTTCCAAAATGACAATTTGACAACTTCAGTAAGTTGGGCCCTTAGAGGCCAGGCTCTGGGCCACGTGCCATTATCTCATCAAATTTGATTCTCATGACAGCCCCTTCAGAAGGCACTCGTAGTCTCCCATTTTATAGAGAAGGAAAATGGGGAACAGAGAGGGCAACAACCTCAAGAAAGGTCACACAGCTCCTCTGTGGCTAGGAGTCAAACCCACACCCCTTGGTATTATGAATAGCGGGGCTATAAAATTCAGTGTCATGTTAAGAGGCCACTGTACCTGGTGGCTATGATGTGGGCTTGGGGCACAGCCTGATAAAAGGACCACAGCTTGGGGCACGCTAAGTACAGGGGTGAAGGTGGCTCTATCAGCATAGTTATTGTTGCTCTTGGCAACGGACATTGGCTTGGTGGTGGAGGCCTGTAGTGTCACAAGGAAATAAAGAGTGCCAGGGTTCAAATTAGGCCTCTGCCATTTCTTAGCTAAGGAACTTGGGAAGTTCACCCCTCTCTCTGGCCACAGTTTACCCTTCTATAAAACGGGGATGCTAACCTCTCCCTCACAGGGCTGGTGCGGGAGCAGATGAGTTGTGGCACACAACAGAGCCTGCCTTGTTGGAAATGCTTAATGAATATTAGCTATTTTATTAGTATTACCACCTTCTAAGAATTCCTGAATCTTTAGACAGGAGGGAAGATGGTTGGGAAGTGAGAAAAGATTCAACCCCCTTGGGAAATTGGGCTCAGGGAGAGGGATTCTTTCAGCTTGATGTAGCCTGGGGTGGAGAGCTCCATGCTAGGGGTAGGATCAGGTACAGATGGGACTCGAGCTTCTGGGGGAAGTGGGAGGTGGGGCGAGGGAGAGGGAAGATCTCGGTTCTAGCCCATTTCAGGGGCCACTGAGTCTCAAACTTGGAGTAGGTCCAACGCCCCCTGCCTCTGATACACACCGTCTCAGTCAGCTTGTTTCTCACATCTTCCACCCCAATCTCCGACCTTTCCATCTCCTTCCAGCCCCTGCAGACCCTTTTCTCCCAGCCTGAAGTCAGGTCAGGAAACTTGGCCTTGACATCCTCCCCTTTCTGCTGCTTTTTGGCTGAGTGACCTTGGGCAAGTGCCTTAACCTCTCTGAGCCTCTTGGCACTGCTGGTTTCTGGCTGACAGGGCTGTGGAAGGATTAGAGGAGGAGTAAGGTCCCCATGCCCCTGTCATGCATTCACTCAGTGCTTACTATAACCAATCACAACTCCATCTGTACACCAAATTATTTCCTTAAAAGAGTTCAATTGGAAGCTGAGCTTTCTCAACACACCGCGAGGAAGTAAGAGAAGCAAGAAGTTGGGGAAGCGCTGGGTCGGGCGGACGGGGTCTGGGTTCTACTCATGGCCCTGCCTCTGCTTTGCTGGCACATTTTGAGCCAGGAAATCCACTAATTGCTCAGTGAGCTCCATCTCCAGCAGGAGCCTCAGCACTCCTGAAAGGTTCCATTGCCCCCAGAGGGGTCTCAGGCTGAGAGAGGTCAGGTGACTTGCCCAAGATGACGGGCCCTGAGAGGCAGAAGCTGGACCCAGCTCAGTGCCAAGTGCCCAAAGCCCTCGTGCTCCGCTCAGGCTCCCATTTCAGGCTGCCTGCCCATCCCCTGGCCCTGAGGAGCAGCAGCCCCCTCCACAGTTCCCCCCAAGAGAGCCTGATCCCACGGTTCTGAGCTGTCAGACACCCCCAGGTGGCTCCGAGACAGGGGATGCAAGGATGTGAGACCTACATTTAGGGAACCACCACCCTCCTCCCTATTGACCCTGCTGGCCAGTCTCCTAGGTGCCAAGCCCCGTCCTCACCTGCGGAGCCTCGTCCTCTGATGCTGCGGGGCCACCAGCAATGGGAGCAGGAGCCGGGGGCCTGCTGCCCTCCGTCCAAAGCGGAAGTTCTCTTCTCCAGAGGCGGGAAGGACTTTCCCCTGACAGACCCCTCCCTGTCACCCCCAGTCTCCCCACCCTGCTGCCCTCAGGCAGTTTCAGGTCCCATTTCTGCAGCCCACAGAGGTTTACTGTAAACAGGAGGGTGAGTTTGGTCCCGCCGACTCAGCAGCTGTGGGACGGACAGGCTGTCCTGGAAGACTGTCCATAACTGGCAGCTTGCCCGCCAAGGCCCTCTGACCTCATGGTCCTCTCCAAGGGGGAGGGGTGTTCGCAGGGAGACAAGGTGCTGGCCTGGTGCCTGAGTGCTGGGTTAGAGTCAGAGACCTCGATTCGTATTACAGCTCTGCTACTTCCCAGCTCAATGCTCTCAGCCAGGGGAACCCAAGGGAGCCCTGATTTCCTCTGCTATATGATGGGACCATGATTATTCCTGCCTGGTCTAGAGATCTCACCAGCCACTGGGAGGCCAACATGTGCGATGATGGAGGAGAAAGAATGTGTTTGGGGGGCGGTGCCTGTGGCTCAAAGGAGTAGGGCACCAACCCCAAATACCACAGGTGGTGGGTTCAAACCCAGCCCTGGCCAAAAACTGCAAAAAATAAAAAGAAGAATGTGTTTTGGGGGAGGGTAAACTGTAAAGTGCCATGCACGTGTTGATTGTTCGTGTCACTTCATGTCCGAGGCTTCCTCTTCCTGGGCTCATCTCTTCTGCTTCCTTCCCCTCCTATACCCTTGCTCTTTTCGAGCTCTTAGAAAATAACCTAATAATGAATTTTAAATGTGCTCGTTATTTATTTATACCCCTCCCTCTGCTTCCAGCAGGGCTTGAGGCCGAGGACAGTAATAGACAGAGGCAGGGGCCTGTTGCTGCTTGTGGGTCCTGGAATCAAGTTAGGGCTGGACAGGCCGAGTGACTTCAGCCCATCCCCCTTATTTTATATATGGGGAAATCGAGGCCCAGAGGAGCGAGTCATTATTTCACAAATAATTATGGTCAGGCTCTCCGTGCAAGGCACTGGAGAGAGAGCCCTAAACAAATCAGCTGTGGTCCGCGTCCCTGTGGAGCTTCCCTTCAACTAGGCAAGCCTGGTGTTAAACATCGAATGGGACAAAGTCTTTGTTGCACC
This sequence comes from Arctocebus calabarensis, assembly GCA_963573935.1. Taxonomy (NCBI): domain Eukaryota; kingdom Metazoa; phylum Chordata; class Mammalia; order Primates; family Lorisidae; genus Arctocebus; species Arctocebus calabarensis. Next base: position 22,166 of record CAUYON010143202.1, on the reverse strand, counting down.
TGTGATGAATGTCACAGGAAAGAAGTCACCACCGGAGCCCAGCTTGTGCAAGTGGCCAATGCAGGACTCACAGCTGGGCATCCCTGGCACGGAGCGGTCAGCTCTCTCTGTGGCTGCAGCAAGGCAGTGTAACGCCCCCCCAGAGAGCTGCTGGCAAGCTCCGGGAGCGGGAGCCCTCCCCACACCTGCTTGGAGGCAAGACGTCTTTGGGGATATGACATTAGAAATTCAGTGTTCACTGTAGTGGGTGATGGGGGGGAAACACAAGTTTATAAAACCTAAAGGTCTCTGGGCTCAGCCAACTAGAGCCCTAAAGGGACCCAGATCAAGCGAAGAGGAGAAAACACAGTGCCAATATAGGAGAAAGGAGTCAGTGGGCTGCAGGGGCAGGGGTCCGGCTGAGGGCTCCCAAGGCCACTTGGGCCTGGGTCTCTAAGTCCTTGATGGCTGATGGCAAAGGGAAAAGACTGACTTAAACTCAGGGTATAAGCGGTGAGACTAAGAACAGGACGTGGCAGAGAGGTAGGTTAAGAGCCTGGGCTTTGCCATCAGCCATACTTAAGTTTGAATCCCAGCTCTGCCTCTTTCTGACCTTATGGCCTTGGTCACATGTACTGACCTCCATTTCCTAGTATGTAAATCAGAGGCCTAAGCAACTATCCTCTGGGGCTGCAATGTGGGGGACAGAGAGGTAACCCTGCGTGTCTAGGCCCAGCCCTTGTAAGCACACAGTGCAAACACGGGAAGGTATTATTTATCAGACAGAATTCTTGCAGCCTTTGAGCAGAGGAGCTGTCTGGATTGTGAGGGGGGCTCTGGAACTGGGAATTGGGAGCTGAGGGGTGCCTGGGCCTGGACCCTAGAGTGGGAGTCAGCTGGTCTCTTCCCCATAAATTTGCTGACATGAATCTCTGATAAAGAGGGGATCCCCACAAAGAGTAGAAAAAGAGACCTAAACCTCTCCACTACTTGTGGAATGGAAGAGATTTCTGGCCAGTCTGGGGTGTCTTGTTCTGGTTCCTGCCCTTCCTTGCTCCTCCTCGCCCGCTCCCCACTTCCCCTCAGCACAGCAGCCAGGCTGACATTTTCAAACGCCTGCCTGTCCCGGCAAAAAGAGAACAACAAGGAAACAATTATGGTAAACAAAAATGGCACAAAAATGATCGTTTCCAAAGTACGGGTTTCTGATCTGACACCGTGGCCTACATAAACGGTGTATTGATTTTTTAAACAAAAGAGAAAGGAGAAGACAGATGTATCACTCGCGGCGCTGCCGGGTGGACTGCTAAGTGACTTGGCAGAGGAGAGCTGTGAGTGCTGTGGTCTGTGGCCTGTGACCCAGGGCTCTGCTCCTGCCAGGGGCATCCAGGCCGGTACACTGGCCAGGCTCCTTTTCTCTTGCCCTTCCCTCCACGTGTGCGTGGGCGCGCATGCCCCTCCTTCCCGTCTTACACCTCTCTTGTGCCCAAACCATGTGCTCTGCATGTCCGAGGGGCCCTAGACACACACAGAGCACTGGGGAGGCAGACCTGTAAGCAGATAAGTGAACAAAAGCGCCTCGGTTCCCCCTGCAAACCACCCACTCAACCACAGGCCCATCTCCCCCAAACTTCTGTAAAACGGCCTTGGGTCCAGAAATAAGTATTTTAAATAAGTCTGTAGGTTAACTTTATTTTAAATAAGTCTGTAGGTTAATTTTATTCACTGCCAGATTTGGGAACCTGGTGTCTAAAGAGATAAGAATTTGTAGTCAGAGATTTGTGGCGGGCTCTATGGAGACAAAGGAGAGAATCAGGGGAGGCTTCGTGGAGGAGGTGATCTTTGTGTTGAAATCTGACAGTTGAATGCATTATCCAAGTGGATGGGGGGCTTGTGTGAGTGGGTTGGGGCTCTACAGGATGAAGGGACAGCATGGGCAAAGGCAGGGAGGTGTGACACAGCCCCTTTCCCAAAGGGAAGAGCCAAAATGGGTAGAGGTGGTTGAAGAACTCAGCTTGGGCAGCTGCTCTTGCAGCCCACCTCAGTAGGGCAAGTGGGGATGACAGCCAGAGTGGGCCAGGCTGAAGTGAGCTGTGGGTCTCACTGGGCTCTGAGCCTGGACCTGAATCTTGCATGGGAAAGTTACATTTTTTACCTTTTTGTATCTGAACCATCAAACTGTAGGCCTCCCTGGTTATCCAGGGAGTCCAAACATCACTAATGTCACAGTCCAAATTTAAGAGCTTTTGGGCAGCAGTAGTTTCAGATAATCTCCTGGGGGCTCCGGAGTCTGTGAGTTATTCAAGGTGAGTCAGACATCTAGGGGGCCAAGTCGCTCTCTCTCATCCTCTGAGATGAATATTAAGTGAGTTAATACATGTAAAGTGCTTAGCATATTGCCTGGTACATAGTAAGCCTTCAATATTAGTATTATGATTTTTCTACTCATTCATTTGTTTTGCTTTTACTCCTTCATTTACCCATTTATGCATTCATCAATTGACCCCAATTCTCTCCTTCATTTAACACAAAATCATTGCACATCTCTTCTTTGCCTGCATGGGGCTATCCTGAGCCCAAACCCTGTGGCAAGTGCTCCCAAAATTCAGCAGAAGCCTGGGGATTCAAACTCACTCCCATTTACCTGTGAGCTTGGTTACCTTTAAGGACAGGAGAGCCTCTTTCCCCAGAAGTGACAGCAGACAAACCTTGGAAACCCCTGGCACCTTATGATCACACTTGAACATCTCTCTCCCACCAGGCCAATTGGTGCCGAGTGTCTCAATATTGGCTGCCAAGCTTTGCTGAGCACCGACTAGCTGCCCGGAGTCCAGAGCTCACAGATCGCTGTGGCAGAGGCAAAGTTTAAGGAATTGGCAGTGAGGAATCTGAGCCATGCATATTTATTGATTTAAGTTTTTATTTATATGTCTCCCCACCTCTTCCAAGACCTGAACAAAAACTAATAACAGTACTAGAAGGTGTTGGTTAAGTGTCAAAGGAATGGTACAAATAATGACTCCTGAAAGAGCTCAGAAGAGAGAGAGTGCTCATGGGGTGGAGACCAAGGCAGGCTTCCTGGAGGAAGTATCCATCAGATGGGGAGAGTGGCCTGAGCAAGGGTGCAGAGGCTGGCTGGCATGGTGGCTCCATGCAGGGAAGCCAGGGAGGGTGGACAGCCTATGGAGCCGGAGCCGCCTGCCTGCCCTAGTCGGGGAAGAGCAGGAAGCCCGAGAAGACGCTGTCGGAGCCCTCTGTGCCCACCATGCCATTGTAGTCATTGACAGCCAGCCACACTTCCTCGCCCACCTGCACCCGCAGCAGCACGCCGCCCGAGCTGACCTGCTTGCTGTTGGACATGTGGTCGCAGAAGGTGGTCACCCTGACGTTGTTGTGGTACAGATGCACGCACAGGTTGGCTGTCTGTGATGTGTGGTAGACAAAGTAGTAGAGGCCGGGGACTTTGCAGGTGAACTTGCCAGTGCCCGTGTTGTAGTCCCCCTGTGGGTTGGTGATGACCGTGTTGAACTTTACGAGGCTGTTGGGCTCTGGGTACTGGGCTGTCTGCCGAGTGACCGTGAACACTGACTGGTGCTTCTGCTTGTATCTGCCCTCCTCGCCAGGCTCTCCGGGGAGGCCCATGTAGCCGGGAACGCCTGGCAGCCCAGGAGGCCCCATGGGGCCATTTTTCCCAGGATATCCAGGTGTGCCGGGTTCTCCCTTGTGTCCCTTGGGTCCTCTTGTTCCGGGAATGGCTGGCATTCCTGGAGATAGAACAGGCAGGAAGAAAGAGATGGGGCAAGGGACAGGGATGAGGGTGTCCTGGGGTTGTCTTCCAGGGAATGCACCACTGGTGTTTGGACCTGGGAGCAGTGCACAGTGTGAGGCTCCAGCCAGGGTTGGGGGAGCCTCATTCAAGACCTGCCTCTCCACAGACTTGCCCTCTGACCTTGTCTATGACACTATCTGGCCTCAGTTTCCATATTTGTGACTGGGAGGGGAGGATTAGACAGCATCAGGAGGTGTCAGAGGTGGACGGGATCTCAGAGAGTGGGTTGATGGCTGTGACCACCATCCCAAGGACAGACAGTATGTGGCCACAGATAGCTTTGTCTGGTCTGCACGATGTTTTTAAAATTTTTAAATTAGAGCCCCATAGGAACAAATGCAGAACTTACCTAAAAGTCTAGCTTGTCATTCCTTCTCTTGAAAATCAAAAGATTGGTCAGAGGGAGATTTCCTTGGAAGCTGAGAAAGCTTCGGGCCCTGTTTACTTGCCTTAGTACCTTCAAGGTCTTTGGCCTGACTTTGAATTTATAATTTTTTCAAATTTTTATTTTGAAATAATTATAGAACCCTAGAAAGTTGAAAAAAAAAGGGGGGGGGACAGAGAATCCCTTATACCCTTCTCCTGGTCTTCCCCAATGGCACATCTCACATAACTAAAGTATAATGGACTATTAAAGCTGGGAAATTGACACTTATGTACTCCATAGAGCTTGCATCGACTTCAGTTCTGCGTGCACTTGTGCTTGTGTATGTGGTTCCAATATAATTATGTCACATGTATAGATTTTTGTAATCATCGCCACCTGTGCCATCAAGTGTATCTATCATCTTGCATTATTTTTCTTGAAGAGGACCCTCAACATTTTATGACCATTGGAAGTCCCACAAAATCCATATCGATTGGTTCCTGAGACAGCATTAGCACGTGGGAACTGCTGGATGGAGCAGAATAGAAGCTGTCCATGGAGGGGGCTTCTCTCTCTCCAGCTCACCCCAGCCCCATCTAGCTCCCTTCAACTGTGACAATTGGCCTATTCAGTTTCCCTCGTTTACAGTCGAGGAAACCTGGGTCAGAGACTTGCCCCTGGCCACGCAGCCAGCACAGCCAGCATGAGCTGGAGTCAGGACTCAAATACAGGTCTGGCCCAATCCCAGTCCAAGCATCTGATTCTGCTTTAACCCTGGTGATCTGAGGCCCTGTAAGATCCTTTCCCCCTTGTCTCAACCACACCCACCTTTTAAGGTTCGACTCCAGTTTTCTCTTCCTGGAGGCTTTCCTTGACCAACCGCCAGCCCTCATGTTTCCCTTCCTCATCTAATTTTAAAGAGTTGTATCTGTGCAGACCCATGTATGACAGATCCCCTATGGCTTGTGGCCTGGTAGATCCCAGAGTTAGAAATGTGGGATTGGGACCCGGCAGACCTGGGTTTCAGGCCATGTGACTGGGGCAGGTGGTCTCTGGTCCCTGAGCCTGTGTTGGGTCAGTTGAGATAAGGGTGTAATAGAACAGATGCCAGGGAGCCACTGAGAGAGGGGAATGGGGGGATGTGTGGGAAGGGCTGAGGCACCCACAGGAAGTGTGTTTGGAGGGTTAGGTCCAGGAGGTGGCTGTCAGTGATGCGAGCAGAGCAGTGTCTCATCCTGCGTGACCTCTTCAGCAATGGAGAGGGGGCCTGAGAGGAGCAGAGGGCATGGCGCAGGGGGTGGGCTTTGGACCGCTGTGCCTTGGGAAGAGTCATTCAATCCCTCCGAACCCAGCTTTGACATTTGCAAAATGGGGGTCAGGAACATCTTCAAAGGATTGTGGCCTCGGTTTTCCCACTTGAAACACTGAAACTGTGCCTGGTGCTTAGAAACTCACTAATTAGTGGCCAGTGGCTACCTGGGCAGTGAGATGGCCAGAGGCAGCTGTGAAGTACAGGGTCCCTAAAATGACAGACCTGGGAACCTCATTCGGTTCATGCAGAATTGGAGACTTCCTTCTAGAATGTCAGTAAAATCCCTTTCAATTGCCAGGAGGGAAGATGACGGTGGTGAAACTCCTAAGGAGGTCTCCCTTCCACCTCCTTCACCTCTGCCCTGTTCCACCCCAGCTCACACAGGCTGGCTTTGGACACACTCAGCCCCCAGATGAGTGGGTCTCACTCACAGACAAAGTACCCATGCTCTTGGGATCCTCCTCTGGCCCCAGCACCTGCTGTCCATTTATGTCGTCAGCCCTCCTCTCTCACAGGAGGGCTTGCCCGTGGGTTTCTGATGGAAGATTCCATGGCTATAATCCTGTCTTCCCAAACTCCCTTGCCCACTACCCAGGATCCTAGGCAGGGAGGTGAGTACAGGCTTCTGATCAAAACAACAGCAATGGGCCATATCTGTACAGTACCTGCCTTGTGCTCAGAACAGTTTCACATGTGAACTCAATGTTCACAGCACCCCTGTAAAGGAGATATGGCCATCTCCCCATTCCACAGATGAGAACACTGAGGTCCTGCAAGGTTAAATAACTCACATGTCCCGTGTCCGTGCATTGGCTGCATTCACCGCATGGGCCCACCTTCCCCAGGCATTCATGGAGGGCTGGGGATGGTGTGTCATCAAATAGTGGCCAAGCCCTTGAGAGTTTGCTAAAGGGCTTCACTGCCAGGTGCTCTTATTTCCCCCTATTATCGGATGAGGAAATGAGGAGCCCAGAAGCACATGGGTCCAAGGTCACCTTAGGGAGGGGCCCAAGGTCACCTGGGGGAGGCCTGAGTCCTGAACTCTGCAGAGGGGTGAGCCAGACTGCAGAAGTGGGACTCAGATTCTGCCCTGGGGGCAGGCGAGGCAGTGAGGGATGCACTTCTTACTGTCAAGTTGCTGTCCCCCCACCCCCAAGTCAGCCCCAGACCCCAGCTCCTATTCAGGTCAATAGACTCACCTGGTTCCCCTTTGGGCCCTGGCAGTCCATCATGCCCGTCCTTCCCGGGGGCCCCGGGCAGCCCCGGCATTCCTGGGATCCCGTAGCAGTCTGTGCTGGCCTGGCCCCCAAGGGGCAGCACCAGCAGGAGCAGCAGCAGGTTTAGCCAGAGGTGGGACTGGCAGCAGGGCCCCATGTCCGTCCTGGGGAAGGAGCTAGGTGGGGAGAGAGCTGAGCTGGCCCCTCAGCCCCTCACTCCCCAGGGCATCCTCCTCAGCCCTCGGGAGCCCAGTTCCCTGTCTATCCTGGGCCCAGAAGGCAGTGGGGCTGTGCCTTCCTCTAATAAACAGAGCTGTGCCTGATGCTGTGTTTCAGAAAGGTGGCAGGGGAAAATCTGCCATCTGCCCTTACCTGGGCAGGGGTCCAGGCCTCACTGGGGGCGGGCGGTTCTGGTCTGGTCCCAGAGAGGTCCTCAGATCTGCCTCCCCTCTCCCAGGCAGGAGGACACCGTGTCAGAGTGGACAGAGCCGGGATGGCCCAGGGCAGGGCTGGGCCCCCTCCCCTCCTCTCTTCCTCTCCTGTTCCCACATCCTCTTTCCCACAATTTTCCTGACTTGACACTTTCTTTTGGGTGCTGAGCCAGGCTGACCACAGTGACACCCCTCACACCCACAGCCCCCCTCTCTGTCATGAGTGTCTGAAAGGAGGAAATGTCCACTGACCGCTTTAGCATCTGGTTAAGGGTGTGTGTGTGTGTGTGTGTGTGTGTGTGTGTGTGAACACAGTTCCCAGAACACAGATGTCCCCCAGAATCAGTTCTAGCCCATCAAATGCCCAGTGTTGGCATTTGCTGTTCCTGAGACTGTTCTTTCACATCGTCCCTGGGAGGGAGTTATCATCCTCCCTTGACAGACGAAAAAACTGAGACTCAGGGAGGTGTGAGCCCCTGCTCAAAGCCACACCCTGAGTGGTCTCTTGGGATCCAAAGCTTTGCTCTGATCTTTCTACTCAGCCGTGTCCAGAAACAAGCCTCATGCACATTTGTCAAGTGGCAGGTCTTGTTTTAGAAACTTCCATATGCTCTATCCCAGTGGCCATACTTGGAGGCTAACCCCCAGAATGGATGGCTTTGAGGGTAGGCAGCTGCTATGATGTACAGGGTCCCCTGGCTTCAGAGTCAGGACTGGCTTTTTCTAGCTCCGCCATTCCCTCATCCTGAGGTCTTCAGCACACCACTGGCGCTGGGACCTTGATCTTCCCTTCTATACTTTGGGGGGCCTGGCTTCAAGCATTGGTGCCACTTCCTTTGCCAATGGCCCCACTTTCCCTGCCATCAGCCCTTTCTCACCTGCATCCCAACATGCCCTGTTGCTGGGCTTGGAGCCTGCGTGGCTGGTGAGAGCGGCCCAGCAGGACCAGGCTGCAGAGCTGAGGGAAGCCCCCTCCTCTCCCCTCTTCTCATATGAGACTCTAGGGACCAAGGGGCTGCCAGGCAGTAGAGAATCCCACCCTTGACCCCACACCTACCACCTGTGGGACCTCCCTAAGCATCGGTTCCTCCTTTGTAGAAGGGGGGCTTCCTGGGACTCCTTGCAGGATGGTGGGTGGGATTCTGTACATATCACACGTATAGTGTCTACCCCCGTGCCGGACATGGGCAGCTCAGATCTTTGCCCTGCTTTGCTTAGGGACCCTTAGGACCTTGGTTGGCCCATCTGTGCCTCCACCGTGGGGCATGGGGCTGCAGAATGAGAGATGAGGTCAAGGTCATGAACACACTTGGCCCTGGGAGTCTCAGGCAGGCAGACTTCTGAAAAGACCAGTATAGGGGGCCAGGGTCACCCAGCCCGCTGCTACATCCTCAATCCTCCCTCTTTGATGGGTCTGCACCTTGCCTGTCTTGTCCACCAGGTGGCAGCCTCAGTCCATGCTCAGCTCTCCCCTGCCCCTCCTACCTGCCCCAGCTCCTGGGGACCAGAGCTTTGCCTGGGTGAGGGATGTTGTGGGGGGTGGTGTGGGTAGGACCTGTGTGAGGAGGCAGCCAGGCCCTCCCTGCATTCACCATGTCTTTGGCCTGGTCTCTCCTGCCCCCATGGGGCCTTCCTCCCTGACATTTTTTGAGTCCCATTGCAATGAAAGAAGCTACCTTTAGGGTCAGGCAGACCTAAAGGTTTGGATGTACATCCTGTCCTTTTCTGGCGGTGTGACCAGGGGTTGATGCCTCCTTTCACTGAGCCTCAGTGTCCTCATCTATTCTGCTGGGATTAAAAGCACTGAGGACTATGGTACTAGCACGTAGTAGATGACCAAAAATCGGACCCTTTCACCAGTTCGTGTGTGTGTGTGCGTGTGTGTATAGCACGCAAATAAAGCCGGCTTTCTTTGGGAAAATTCACAGGGTATTGGACATTTTCAGGACTGAGCTCCTATTTTCCTCACAGACAAAGGTCATGGTGGACTTTGTTGCCTCCGAGCAGCTCCCAGTTAGGTTGAGTCTGACACTGGGAATGCACCGTGAGCAGTCAAGGTCTTCCCGGCCCAGGTGGGAGCCCCAGCGGGCTCTAGACTCCAGGCGTGCCAGGGTGGAAGCTGAGGGCTGGACTCAGAAAACAGCTTCAAGGAAGACTGCTGTGAGGCCAAGTGCTTTTCCTCTCTAATCCCTGCCTCTGCCTGCCTAGTACAGGGCTGGAAAAGCACCCGTGTCACGTGCAGCTGGAGAGGCTGGGTGGGGGATGGGCAAAGGTGGTAGTCAGCAGAGGGGCCCAGGGCTCAGTAAGATTTAGGTTCAAGTCCCCGATCCTCCTTTTTCCATACTGACCTGGCACTTAACACTCCCCTCACCATCCCCTCAGTGTCATCGCCTGTAAAGTTGGGTCCTAATACCAACCCCGGAGCTTGATTATAAAGATTACATGAAATTTAAGAATAGCGAAAACTTCCAAAGCTCTGATGAACCAGAAACTGCTCTGTCATTTTCGCATATTAAGTCATTGAATCCTCCCAACCATCCTATGAGGCGGGCGCTACCACTGCGTATCAGCCCCATTTTACAGATAAGGAAATGGAACTTGGTAAGGCGCACACGATTAGACAACAAATAAGTGGCGGGGTGCGGAGGCTCACGCCTATAATCCTAGCACTATGGGAGGCTGAGGTGGGTGGACCACCGGAGCTCGTGAGTTCAAGACCAGCTGGAGCAAGGATGGGAGAGGAAAAAAAATAGAGGGGTGTTGTGGTGGGTGCCTGTAGTCCCAGCTACCTGGGAGGCGGAGGCAAAGAGAATCGCTTAAGCCCAAGAGTTTGAGGTTGCTGTGAGCTGTGATGTCATAGCACTTTACTGAGGGCGACAAAGTGAGACAGAAGACTCTGTCTCAAAAAAACCCCCAGAAAAGTAATAAATGGCGGTGTCAGGATTTGAACCGGGGTCGATGAGGCTGCTAAGACCAGCTAAGCATTTCACGTGAAATACCGTGAGCTGGCCTTGTAAGCACTGGGTAATCATTACCATTGTCATGCTGCCCTCACGGTGCTCAGAGTAGCAACTAAACCTCAGTCCAGCAGGCACAGACTCAGAAGTTTATTACAGGAGTTCTAACAAACCATCTTTGGCGGGGCAGCAAGTCCTACAGGCTCTCGGAGCCGGCCCTCTCCCTTCTGACAGCTAAAGGAACCACACCCTCATTTTTTACAGAATGGTACACAGAACCAGAGAGGTGGAGTGAGTGGGCCAGGGTCACACAGCAGGAAGTGGACGAGGTCAGGGTTGGGGAGGGGGGCCCTGCCCTGGTTCAGGCAGATGGGAAGATGAGGAAGCCGCTGAAGATGCTGTCAACCTCTAAGCCCTGGTAAATGCGGCCCTTATTGGGGTCTTTTTCGATCCAGACCTGGTCGTTTTGTTGCAGGTGGAGCACCATGCTCCCGGACACCACCTGGAAGAGCCCCCTGCTGTTGGTGTCGCAGAAGCCCAGGTAGCGCCGGATCTGGCCTTTCAAGGAGGACACGATGGACAAGCAGATGTCCCACTTGGACACCACCTGGAAAGTGAAGTAATAGTAGCCGGGGACAGCACAGACGAACCGGCCTGTGTTGTTCTGGTACCGGCCTTCCTGGTTGGTGATGACCATATCGAAGATGACCACATTGCCACCCGTTGGTGGATTCCGCCTGATGGCTGAGAAGGCTGGCCGTGGCTGGTCCCTGATGTTTCCTGGGTTGCCTTTGATGCCCTTCAATCCTGGAAGGCCACGGTCCCCCAAGGGGCCACTGGGCCCCGGGAAGCCCACCTTGCCAGGGGCTCCAGGGGACCCTGATTCCCCTTGGTCTCCTTTAAGGCCTCGGATGCCTGTCCGGATGCCAGGGGCTCCTGTGGGAAGAAATACCAGGTCAAGAGTGAGAGTCCAGGATTCACCAGTCTATAGAGAGAGGGCTGGAACCCCTGAGCCTTCAAGACATTGATTCTGACTGGCTGTGTGACCTTGGGAAAGTGTCTCAGCCTCTCTGAGCCTCCCCTTATTCTGTAAAATCGAGAGAAGTAAAAATAGGCACTCAGGTAAGCATCAAATTCTGGGAAATGCAGGACATTCTGGCTGCTTTGCTGTGCTCCTGCCCATGGCTGTGCACTCTACACTCATCCAGACCACTGTCCCAATTTCTTAAGGTTTGGGGACCACATGTGAGATGCCCAGATGCAAATTATTACAAATGCCAATGGAATCCTTCTGGTCTGCTATGGACTGGGAGGCTCAGGGCGATGGCATGAAACTTTCCTTTCCCACTCTTTTCATGACCTCTTCCCTTTCCCATCACCCCCAGCTTTTTTTTTTTTTTTTTTTTTTCTAGAACATGAAGATTTCTGGAGCCTGAAGGAGCTGGGGAGAGGGAAGCAGGGACAGATTTGGGGATGCTCAAAGGAAGCGAAAAAGATAGTTACAGTTAATTGTCCTTTTCTGTGTGCCAGGCAGGGTTATTTCCTCATTTTATAGATGGGAAAACTTAGGTCAGAGAGGGTCTGTCACTTATTTGAGGTCACACAGCAAGGCAGAAATTCTAGAATCTAAAATCTGGAGCTTTAATAGTCTGGTAACTGAACAATGACCAAGGATTGGGTGTTGCTTCCAGAACTTTCACATTCATTACTCAAAGCAACCCATTCTGCAGAGGAGGAAGGTGAGGACAGAAAGAAGGGAGTAAAGTGACAAAGGCAGTAAGGGGAATGTGGAGAGTCCTGGGGGCCTGGGGACACAGCATGGGGAGAAGGCTAGGCCCCTCCCTCGGTCCCTGGGGGCAAGTGTAAACTGGAAATTCTTCATGGAGGAGCCAGATGGACTCCTGCTTGTCAGTGCCACCCCCAAACCTTGACCCTGAAAGCCAGCCCAGGCCCAGGCCTGAGGGGCTGGGTCCAGAGAGAGGGTGCTTACCCGGCTCCCCTTGTTCCCCCTTGAGGCCTGGCCGCCCCGGTCGGCCAGGTCTTCCTGCAGCCCCATCCTTCCCATCTTGTGCTCGGCACACATTCTCCGTCACCGCAGAGACCAGGGACATGGCCAGCACACAGACTGCCAGCCATCTCCAGGGGCCCACCATGATGGCACTGTGGGGACATGAAGAGGAAGGCCTGGGCAGGCTGGACATATGCATGGGTCCCCTACTCAGAGCCTGGAATCCCAGGTACGCTTGATGTATACACACCTCTTCCCAGTGCCCACCCCCAGAGGGCCCTCGATGTCCAGCTCCAGGAACCCCGCACAGATATACATGTGCCACTGAGCACACTCATGTCATTACACACTCAGACACACAAACACGGCCTCTCATCCAAGCACACACAGAACACAGTAGACAAACTAAAAAATCCACTCCACGCTCCTCGTCATCCCACTGATACCCAGATAGACTCTGTCCCTCACTCAGCCGGACACACATATTCATGCACTCCCACACATGATCGATTCCATTGAACAAATATTTATTGAGCGCCTGTTCCTTATTTAATTAGCGCTCTCTCACCCAGATGGCAGAGCTGTGCGTGCGCACAGGAATTCACAAACACCCGGCACAACACCTGCTCGCTTCTCTGCGGGCTCGGCTCTTCTCAGCTTCTGCCAGAGGATGGGCAGCTGGTTGCGCCCCTCTGCTGGGCCCACTGCTGAATCTGGCACCCCCAGCCTTTCCCCAGCTGGTTGGGTTTAAGGGGCCAGGACCCAGGAATCCTGGTTGGAACTGAAGACCCACCAGGTGGTGGATCTAACTCACCACCTCCCACCCTCCCCAAGTTCTGGCCCACAGAGTTAAGATCCCCCCACTTATCCATGCGGGATCCTGAATCATGCCCCCCCATCCCTGCTTTGCCACAGAACCAGTGCCTCCCTCCCTCCCTGCCTCTGTTGTCCAGCCCCCTAGGCTAGCTCCCCTGGACCCTCGAATTTTACAGTCCCATCCCTCTTGTGCTCTGGCCTCACCTGCCTCCAGCTGTCAACACCAACTGGACACTCCTGCCTTCCGCCCCAGGGCCCCCTGTGGGACACCCAGCAGGAGTGGCGCCAGGCTGTGGCCAAGTTTCACATCCCTTCCCACTTCCCTTTCTCCTTCTCTAGACCTCCCCCCTGAACTTCCCCAGGGGCCATAAGTTTGCCAGGAACACTTTGAGCAGACCTCAGCAAGACTGAGATGTGAGTGTCCTACCCCAGCAAAGGGGGGGGTGTGGGCTGGCAAGGCGTGTGTCTGTGAGGATGGGGGCGGTGGAGAGGGTGCCAGGCGGAGGGAGGCTCCAAGAACCAGAGACACACAGAACATCAGAGCAGAAGGAATCGTTTTAAAAACCAGTCACTTGTAGGCCTTTTTCACGATTATGAAAGGAACACGTGTTCATTGCCAGAAGGCCGGAAAATACAAAGAAGAAAGAACAATGCACTGTTGAGAAAGACGCACAACAATCTGTTTCTCCACTTGCCACTTCCCAGCTGCAGGTCGCTGGGAAATAACCTGACCTCTGGGGCCCTCAGTTTTCTTATCTGTAAATTGGGAACAACTGGTTCTCCCTCATCAGATTATTATAACATTTTAATGACATACACATACAAAACACTCGGCATATGGTGAGCGTTTAATCATCAGCTTTTATCAACATTTAAAAACAGCAACACAAGCCTGGGAATTCTACTGTCTAGAGGTAATTGCTGTTAACGTTTGCATATGGATCGTTTGGTCTTATATGTCCTCACTGACAGTGCTCATTACCCGCCGGCAGGGTGCCCTTCATCACTGTGAGCTTGGACCTTGAGAATAGTTTTCTTTAGATTAAGTGTCTCTGGCTTTCCCAGATTGGAGATCAATGTGTTCAGGACTCCACAGACCACATCTCTCTACTTCTTCTCATGAGCCTATTTTTATTTTCTGAGAATTTTGCCAAAGAGAGGAGGAGAAGAAGAGGAGGAGGAGAGAGAAGATAAGGGAAGGCTGGTGGACATGGGCAAATGAAGGATGTCTAAAGCCAGGGTGGGGGACGCCTTTTTCATTTGCAATCTCCTGTAACTGACATATATCCAATATGGAGGCTTTGGTTGAAGGGTGGGGGCCCAGCACTCCACCTGTCTGCTCCTCCTTCACTCCCCAGATTCAGAAAGTTAGGAGTGCTAGAATCTCACTGGCTCGGCCCATACATAACTCACTGTGGGACCTTGGGTAAGTTATCAAACCTCTCTGAGCCTCACTTTCTCCATCCACCCAGATGAGGGAAGTGGGAAGGAAGATTGACCCACATGGTCTCTCTTGTCCCTTCCAGCATCTGTCTTCTTGGACGGCATCACATCAGTCTTGTTCCCCTGAAAGAAGAGTTAGAAATATGACTTGTCAGAGCTGGAAGCACCAGCCCCACCTCCCCTATTTCACTCCTGAAAAAAACAAAGAAGCAGAGACAGAAAGACCTACCCAGGGCCACCCAGAGAGGGGCAGAGTTGGCATGAGAAAAAAATAATATACTGTGAAGGCTTCTCAAACCATAGCTTTGAAGATATTAAATACCCAATTCTTCTGTAAGGATCTAGAGTGAGAAGATGTCATTTTTTTTTATAGCTTGTTAATGAAAGAATCAGCAGGATGAGAAAGCTAGTTCAAAGGATATGAAAAAAATGATATATGTGTATACCTTTAGAGAGAGAGAGAAAGAGAAGAGAGAAATTCTGTAAAAACTATAACAAGAAGATTGTTAGATAAAAAACTGGTTCATGTTCTACAGGGCAATAACATCCTAACTTGAGGGTTATCTTCTCTACTGGAAAAAGAATCATTTGCATTTCTATCAGACAAAAATAATGTGCCAGTTACCAGTTTTCTACCAGTTAACAGCTATTAATATCTTTACTTAGTCTGGGCCCTAATCAATAGTAAATAATAAGTCAAGCTAAGTGACATTGCTCTAGAGACCCTGAGGAGGGCTTGTTAGATCCAGCTCTAATTTGACTTTGAAAGGACACCACTTATCTACATGCCTTATTTCCAAGTGTTAGATGATTTTACTTATCAGGCTGTTGCAAGAGTATAAACACTTCCCAAGAAATAAAGGACATCGATAAGGATGCACATATCATTAAGGGGAGAAGTGAAGGAGTCAGCAATAGCCCTGTGAATGTCACAGTGGGGACACCTACGGTCAGATGGGGTGGGCGTCTTCTTTCTTTGCTCCAGAGCTCAGATTCCTAGAGGGGAGTTGGGAAATCCAGGGCTGAGAGGAAATCCCTAGTAATGCTTTCAAAGTCATGTGCCCCAGGGTTCAGTATCAGAGTGGGGTCAAGGGTGTTCAGTAATAATCCAAAACTAATTTTTAATTACTCAGATTCTTTAGGGGGGAATCACATCACATTTAAGGGTTAGTTCCAAAATGAGCATAATAGATAAACATTATACACAGTCAAGGTTATTGCAGGAAGAAATATCTTAGGAAAGTGCCACGTTGGAGATGACATTATTTCACGATAGTCTTATCCTGTTGGTTTTGGCTTTTGTCATTAGAACAGATTTCAGTTAAGTTCCAGTTGGCCAATGTGAACCAACCCACCCCACCTTATGCACAAAGGAGTTCAGTCTTTAAAGATGGACCCCGCTGGGCACAGTCTCTCACATCTGTTATCCCAGCACATTGAGAGGCCAAGGCCGGAGGATTTCTTGAGGCCAGGAGTTTGAAACCAGCCTGGACAACATAGCAAGACCCACTTCTATAAAAAAAACTTTTTTTAATTAGCTGGGCGTGTTGACACATTCCTATAATTCTCTCTACTCAGGAGGCTAAGGTGGGAGGATTACCTGAGCCCAGGAGTGGGAGGCTGCAGTGAATTATGCTCATACCACTCTAAAAAAGAGAAAAATTCCAGATGGAGCCACACTCCTGGTAAAGTGTTTAGACCGCGAGAGGCGCTCCCAGGAGTCTGCTGAGGCAGACTTGGGGATGGCAGGTCTGTTCCATGCCTGCTCACTCCAGAAATAGGCTCTTTGAGGGAACAGCTCTACCTTATTTAAATTGCTATTTCTAGTTCTTTCTCTCTCCCAATCTTATTAGGTAAAGTGCAGAGAGTCAAATGGGTATATAATGTGACTCTGAGGTTCTTGTATTTCTTTTTTGTCTTTAAGAAAATTGAGGCATAATTTGTGTAGAGTAAAATGCACAAAACTTGAGTGCACTCTTCAGCAGTTCACACACACACACACACACTCTTACACACACGTCCTTTTCCACCACCCGCATCAGAATGGGTGGTGTTTCTAGCTCCCCAGCACATTGGCCACAGCGCTCCCCTCCACGCTAAGTAACCAGCATTCCCGCCTGTCCTTGAACTTCATGCCGGTAGAATCCTATAGCACGTGCTCTTTTGGCTTCAGCGGGTGAACCACGTTTGTTCATCACGTGTGAGATTCTCCTGTGTTGTTGCGTGTGCCAGGTGACAGTGTACTGCTGAGTGATATCCGCTGTCTGCATACACAGCATCACACTTTATTTATCCTCCCATTGGTGGGTAGGTAGGGTTATGATGAATAAAACTGCTGAGAACATTCTTGGGCAAGTCCTCTGCCCTGCTTGGCCCTGTGAACATGCGCACTCAATTCTCTGCACCCAGTCCTTACCACCAAAGGAGGTGGGGGAGGGATAGAGTTTACACCAAAATTCCTTGCTCTCTCAAATCCCCTGCCCAGACCTGTCTCCCTTCAAGTTCTCCCCACCCCCAGACCCCCTGGTCCTTCTGCCTGAACCTCTTTCCCTTGCTCTGCTCTTTATTAGAGAGGCTATTTTCACCTCCTGCTTCTTGCTAAATCCTCTTCCTGGGCCTTTGGGTTTTTTTTTTTTTTTTTTTAAAGAGACAGAGTAACACTTTATCGCCCGCCCTCAGTAGAGTGTTGTGATGTCACAGTTCACAGCAACCTCCAACTCCTGTGCTTAGGTGATTCTCTTGTCTCAGCCTCCGGAGTAGCTGGGACCACAGGCACCCACCACAACGCCCGGCTATTTTTTTGTTGCATATCGGGCCTGCGCTCTACCCACTGAGCCACGGGTGCCACCCACTCCTGGGCCTTTGGGGTCTCTCCTTCCAGTCTCAGTCCACATCACCCTACAAGATCAGGGTTTTGCTGGCAAGAGGTAGTGGGGGGGCATCAGGAATTGGGGAGGGAGCTGTGGCGGGAGAGCCTCATCTTCTGCAAGCACAGTCTTTATTCTTTACCTCTCTCAGCAGATAGAAGCACTTCTTGGGATTGTCTTATGAAGCACAGACGAGAGTGTAAAAGACAAATCATTTGCTTCAGAGACGGAGCAGTGCGGGTTCAAGTTCAGCTCCCGTCTCTCTTTGGCAGTGTGATCTTGGAGGATGATGTCCGGCGCTCCAGCAACCTCACCTACAAATTGAGAGGGACATCAGCCTCAGACCTCAGACTGCGCCAGGCTTCTGGGGAGCAGCGTGGCTCCTCTCTGGCACTTAGCAAAAAGTCCCACCTTCTCCTTTTTCCCTCACCTGCCATGCAGAGGGCTGGTGCATGCACCATGACCTGTTGAGAAGTTTGGGAGGAAAATGTAAAAAGAAGACAGAACAAGGTAAAAGTGATTTCTTTGGGAGAAGGTGAAGACAAATAGGGAGAAATCAAGCCCATCTAACCCACGGTCCCAGCTGCAGACCAGGGTCCTTCCTGGATGCCCAGGAGAGAAGGAGGCAAGGCTGGGAAGGGCTGGGTGGAGCCGCTTTGGGAGAAGCTTCCCACAGGCAAATCTGGCTGGAAGCCACTGGGGGTGCAAGCAGGTGAGTTGGACAAAGATGATGAGGATTAGGAGCGAGTGTGGAAAACAAACTGAGCGGCTTTGGGAGCCCACAAGGAAATATTGCCTCTACCTGGGAGGGCTGGGCCCTGGAGCCTGGGAACATGGCACCCTAAAGGTTGAGATGACTCCTTCCAAGGAGCTCATGTGGGCGGAGGGTCACAGGAGAGTGGCCAGGGAAAGCCCCACAAGACCCAGACTTTTTATCAGGAGAGGCCACCATGGGCTGGAGGCAGGGGACTTAGAAGTCCTTACACAAATCACCACCGGGCCTCAGTCTCCCCATCTCTGAGAAGAGGAGGGGAGTTGAACCAAAGCAGAGGTTTCATTGGGGCAGAGTCACCTGGAACAGCTGATTAAGAATACATAGTACCATTGCTGGCTGGATGAGATGGCTCATGCCTGTAGTCCCAGCCATGTGGGAGGCTGAAGCAAGAAGATCGTTTGAACCTGGGAGTTGAAGGCTGCAGTGAGCTATGATCATGCCACTGAGGTTCAGTCTTTAAAAAAAGAGCAAGACTGCATCTCAGAACAATAAAAAAAAGGATACCATTGCCTAACCGCACCCTCTCTAGTGTATTTGGGTCTCTGGGTGGGCCTCCTGCATTTTTAACAGGTGCCCTTTGAGGGGCTCTGACAGCCACTGAAGTTCTTTGCTACCTTGGCGCATTGGCTAGGCTGCTCCGGGCTCTTTGGATATGACCTTTCAGCATCTGACAAGTGGGGAGAATGTACTAGGGGGTTTAGAAATGGAGGGAGGCAGAGCTAGGTGTAGTGGGTGCGGGTAAGAGGTGGAAGATCACCAGATCTCCCCAGCAGTTGAAACCATTTCTAACCTTGGACATTAGAAATATTTCTTTCTTTCTTTTTTTTTTGTAGAGACAGAGTCTCACTTTATTGCCCTTGATAGGGTGCTGTGGTGTCACACAGCTCACAGCAACCTCCAACTCCTGGGCTTAGGGGATTCTCTTGCCTCAGCCTCCCCAGTAGCTGGAAATACAGGCGCCCACCACAATGCCCAGCTATTTTTTGGTTGCAGTTTGGCTGGGGCCGGGTTTGAACCCGCCACCCTCGGTATATGGGACCAGCGCCCTACCTACGGAGCCACAGGCGCTGCCCAGAAATATTTCTTACATATAAATAGAGATATATGCTTTTCACAGCCCCTGAGTGGCTCATGTGATTCCCCATGAAGAGGCTGGTGAGGTTACTATTGTCATCCCCAGTAAACTGGTGGGGAAGCTCAAAAAGGTCATTCAGTTAGCTATGTCACAGTGTAAATTGTGTCTAGCCTCCAGGCCACCAGCCCTGCCCTAGGATGGTACTGGGTCCCAGCACCGTCATTTTGGTTGTGATATTCTGAGCTTCCATCTCTGTCCTGCCAGCAGCTCATTGTGGACCTTTGTACCAAATCTAATCAACTCCTCTCCTTTTCCCTGAGGTGTTCTGAGGGTCGTACGTGTGCAGGCGTGGAGCTGGGATTTGGGCACAGGTCTGGTGATGCACAAGCTTGCCCTCGTTTTTTCCCACCCACAGAGCCGCTCTGGAATTTGGGCTAATGACAGCTGCTTCTGCCCACTTTCCTCCCCCTCTTCCCAGCCCTCTGCTGATTACAAATAAACAGCCGGTCTACGCAGGAGAGTAATTAACTCTCCAATGTGGGGAGAACTAATCAGCCTGGAGTTTGCTGCAGGTGGGAAAAGCGAAGGCTTTTCCTAAGTAGTATGCAAATGAGCCCGTAGTATGCAAACGAGACCCTCCTGCTCCTGGGAAAGGCTGTCAGGGCTGGGAGCAGAGGGACAGGCTCCGGGAACATGGCCGGCTATAGGGAGCCTGGCCTGTCGGATTTAGGGGGTAGAAGGGCCGGAGTAGGAGCAGAAGTGGGGCTCACCTTTAGAGTCTCCAGTACACCTGCAGTCTTCAAGTGGAGGAGGGGCAGGGCAGAGAGAGAAATAAGCTCAGGGCTCAGAGAAGTGGCTCCAAATCAGAACATCACTCCCCTCACTTGGTTGACCTTGGGCAAGTCGCTTCACCTTCCTGAGCCTCAGCCTTCTTGCTGTAGGATGGGGATAATAACACACCTTTATAGGCTTGTACTGTGAGCTGGATGGTGCAAAGTTGTTTATAACAGCTCAGCATTTAGCAAGTGTTCCATGTTTGGGAACCCTTATTAGAAAGCACGAAGATAGGCCCATGGCATGCCATGTGGGCCCCCCCCCTCCTCCGCTGCCAAGTCTAGGCCCAGCCCCCTCGGGTGTGCTCAGCCCTGCAATATGTGATTTGAAAGGCTACGGGAAAGGCCCTGCTGCTCCCAGCTATACCATCTCCTTCGCCCTTGCCTAAAGTTCTGGACCCAGACTAGGTAAGGAGACTGAGGTTCCCAGGATGCAAAATTTAAGGGGGCATTGATTCTCATGATGGTGAAAGTGCAGAATTGACCCTGAGGAGTGAGTTCCTCATTAATATTTTATGCCCTGGGTGGTGCCTGTGGCTCATCGAGTAGGGCACCGGCCCTATAAGCTGGAGGTGGCGGGTTCAAACTCAGCCCTGGCCAAAAAAAAACAAAAAACAAAAAACAACTCATTAAAAAGATTTTATGCCCTTCGTGGTCACCCACCTCATCCTTATCCTGGTTTTGCTGAAATTCCACTGTGATAGAGTCATCTCTTGGTGTTAAGCATTGCCCCCGTCCTGGTGAAGTTCGGGCATGAGGGGGTAGAGAAAGGGACAAGAGGCAATTTTCTGGGGTAATGGAACTAAGTTATATTTTGGCTGGGAGCATTAGTCAAATGTTCCCTGGGTGTATACATTTGTCAAAACTCATGAAATGGTACATTTAAGTTCTATGCATTTTGTTGTAAGTAAATTTTACCTCCACGAAACATAATTGGAAAACAAAATGTAGGCCTCTTCGGGGAGAGATCACACACTAATGTGCAGTGATGATGATGTCCCAAGTGGTCATCCAACTTCTGTTTGGGTGCCTCCTGTGATGGAGGGCTCACTCCCTATGGATCCAGGACTTCACTTGCTTGGCAGTGAAACTGGAATTTCAACCCAGATTGGACTCCACTGACTCTTCCAGGATTGTGTGTGCTGAGGAATTGCCATGAAGGTTAAGTGAGATGTGATACGTGAATGTTTGTCACTTGCAGCCTCTGCACATCTGGAGACATAGGAGAATGGCTTACCTGCCTTCCAAATCCCAGAAAGTAGGTGAAGTCCAAGACCAGCGCTGTTCAAGGACACAGAAGCGGATGTGACGTTGCAAACTCTTCAATGTTCTCTTGCTTTGCTGCTAAGGTTGTGGAGTCCTTGTGTTGCCACAGATGAGGACTCAGCATCCAAGTAACCTGGCTCACTGAGTGTCTGTATGGAGGATAACTGCTTTGGAGAGTCATCTGGACTCATGACAGTTGTTGCAGGATTGAAGAGTAATGATTTTTGGTGTTAAGCCACTGAAGTGTAGTTGTTATTGCAGCATAACTGAGCTTGTCCTGATCAATACAGCACAGGTTGGCCCAACAGAGAATGGTTAATACATCGATGCTACCTTATTTATTCTCCTCCTCTTCCTCTTCATTTTTCAGGGCTGTCTTTGTCGCTGACAATATTCTTATTCTTTTTTGGGTAGCACCATCCCTCGCTGATTCCCATGGAGCTGTCCAGGGTCCTGTCCATGGTCTGAGCTTTCTACATTGCCCAGACATTCATCAGATTGTGCCTTCCATGCTGGGCTCCCCACAATTCCAAAATAAAAAATACCCAGATCCACTTTTGCAGACTTCACATTTTTCTGGGGGAGGCAGACATGGAAATAATTCCAGGACTTGAGCAGGTCATGGGGCACCAGAGACACCCAGACATCTGTGGCGGTTAAGATGAAAGTTACCCCCAGAGCAGGAATCTTGGGAGACTTCTCAGAGGAGGAGGAAGGAGGTGGCTGCACTGACTCACATTGGTGTTCATAGGCTTTCTTGCCAACACAACTCTGAGTCTTAGTGTCTCTACTTCCCACTGTGTAACCTTGGGGTAGGCCTCTTCTCTCCTAAAAGTCTTAGTTTTCTTTCTTTTTTTTTTTTTTTTGTAGAGACAGAGTCTCACTTTATCGTCCTGGGTAGAGTGCCGTGGCATCACACTGCTCACAGCAACCTCCAGCTCTTGGGCTTAAGCGATTCTCTTGCCTCAGCCTCCCTAGTAGCTGGGACTAC
>CAUYON010143197.1:0-35593 GCA_963573935.1 Arctocebus calabarensis | reverse complement strand
TCCAGCCCGGGCCCGCCAAACAACAATGACGGCTGCAACCAGAAAATGGCCGGGCGTTGTGGCGGGCACCTGTAGTCCCAGCTACTTGGGAGGCGGAGGCAAGAGACTCGCTTGAGCCCAGGAATTGGAGGTTGCTGTGAGCTGTGCTGCCACAGCACTCTATCCAGGGTGACAGCTTGAGGCTCTGTCTAAAAATAAATAAATAAATAAAATTCTTACATAGGTACATTTTATGATAAAAATCTTACCAAATTATTGAGTAGATTTGAGCTCATTTTAATGATTCTAAGTTGCTTTTTCTTTGTAATATGAAAAATTTCTAATAGGTGCACAGGTGTACGGCATAGTGCAATGAACTCTAATGTATCTGTTATCCACCTTCAGCAACTTCTGACCATTCTGTTCATCTAAATGCCCATTCCTTATCCCCTACCAATAGTATTTTGATGCATATTCCAACTTAGTATTATTTTATTTTTATTACAGGTTAATATGGGGGTATATACAATTAGGTTACATAGTTTGCTTTTGTAAGGTTAAAGTCCAAGTTCAGTGGTTTCCTTCACCCAGGAAGTGTGCTGTATACCTTGCAGTGTACCTCTTGGGTGAGAACTTACCAAACCTCTTTTTTCCCTATCCCCCTACTTGAATTTAACTTATGCGAGCATGTAATTATGAATGTACTTGTTTAAGTTTAGTATGGAGTACATGTGATGTTTGATTTTTCATTCTTATGATATTTCACTTACAATGATCTACAAATCCATCCAAGTTGTTACAAAAGACATAAAAAGCTCCATATTTTTTTAATTGCTGAATGTATCCATGGTATATACATGCTTATTAATATACCATTAATAAGCTTATTAATCCATTTATATGTTGAAAGGGCACCTGGGTTGTTTCCACATTTTGGCAACTGTGAGTTGTGTTGCTGTACAAGTGTAAATGTTGTTATGATAAAATGTCCTTTTTCTTTTGGGTAGATGCCTAGTAATAAATTGCAGAATCACATGGTGGGTGGGTGTTTACTCCTTTGAGGAATCTCTATGTTTCTTTCCATAGAGGCTGCACTAGTTTGCAATCCAATCAACAGTGCAGGAGTGTTCCCTTCTCTTTACATTCACACCAGTGTCTTGCTTTGGGAACTTGTGATATGGGCCATTCTCACTGGGGTTAGGAGATAGCTCAGAGTGGTTTTGATTTGCTTTTCTCTGAAGGAACATTTGTGATATTTTTGTTGACCATTCATCTGTCCTCATGTGAAAAGTTTCTGTTCATGTCTCTTGCCCAGGTTTTAATGCGGTTATTTGATCTTTTCTTACTATTTGGCCCAAGTTGTTTGTGTATTCTGGTTATTGGCCCGTTGTTGGATATACAGCATACAAGTATCCTCTCATTCTATATATTGTCTCTTCACTTTGCTTATCGTGTCCTTAGCTGTGCAGAAGCATTTAACTTGATCAGGTCCCATTTATTTATTTTTCTTGTTGCTGCAATTGCCAGTGAGATCTTCTTCATAAATTCATTCCCTAGGCAAATAAGTTTAAGAGTTTTCCTACACTTTTTCCTAGAATTGTTTTAGTTTCATGCCTCACATTTAAATATTTTGTCTATTGTGAGTTAATTTTTTTAAGTAGTGAGAGGTATGAGTCCAGTTCAGTTTTTACATGTGGCTAAATAATTCTTCCAGCATCGTTTATTGCATGGGGATTCTCTTTGCCAGTGTATACTTTTGTTTGCTTTATCAAACATCAGATGGAAATACGAGGCTGGTTTCATCTCTAGAATCTCTGTTTTGTTCCATAAATCCATGTCTCTATTTTTATGCCAGCACCAGAATGTTTTGATCACTATAGACTTGCAGTATAATGTGAAGTGAAGTAAAGTGCTGCCACCAGATTTGTTCTTATTTTGTAGAATTGCACTGACTACTAGAATGTTGTTTTTTTCAAATTCCATATGAAACATAGAACTACTTTTTATAAGATCTTCAAAGAATGGCATTGGTATTTTAATGGGGATTGCATTAAATGTGTAGATTACTTTGGGTGGTATACACATTTTATCACGTTGATTCTTCCTAGCCCTAAACATGAAGTGTTCTTTCATTTGTTAACATCCTCTGCTGTTTCCCTTCTGAATGTTTCATAGTTCTCTCTGTAGAGATCTTTAACATCTTTGTAAAGTATATTCCAAGGTATTTCATTCTATTTGATGCTATTGTGAAGGACATTGTATCTTTCATTTGATTCTCAACTTGACTGTTATTGCATGTACAATGGCTACCTTTTGTGAATGTTGAATTTATATCCTGAGGGGTTGCTGTATTTCTTTGCCAACTGCAAAAATCTTGTGTTTGAGACCTTAGGGTTTCCTAGGTATAAGATCATATCATCAGACTGGGTGTGGCTGTCCACACCTGTAATCCAACCACCCTAGGAGGCTGAGCTGGGAAGATCACTTGCGCTCAGGAGCTCAAGACCCACCTGAGCAAGAGTGAGACCTCATCTCTGCTGTTTTTTTTTTTTTTTTTCAGTTTTTGGCCGGGGGCTAGGTTTGAACCTGCCACCTCCAGCATACAGGGCTGGCACCCTACCCCTTTGAGCCACAGGCACAGCCCCTTCATCTCTACTATTAAAACAAATTAACAAACAAACAAACAAAATACCAGGGTGTTTTTGTGACACCTATTTGGTGTCACCTGTATTTCCACCTATTTGGGAAGCTGAGGTAGGAGTATTGCTTGAACCCAGGAGTTTGAGGTTACTGTGAGCTAGGCTAATGCCAGAGCACTCAAGTCTAGGCAACGAATGACAGTCTGTCTCAAAACAAAAACAAAACATATTCATCACATAAAGTGATAGTTTGGTGTCCTCTGAGCCCATTTGGATACCTTTGATATTCTTTTGTCCCTTGTCTGATTGCATTGGCTACAACTTCTACCACTATGTTAAGTAGTGGTGATAGTGGGCATCCTTGTCTGGTTCCATTTCTGAGTGGGAAGACTTTCAGTGTTTTCTCCACTCAGTAGGATGTTGGCAGTGGGTTTGTCAGAGAAAGGTTCTCTCAGTCTCATCAAGCATATTTCCTTTTTTAATTTCTACTTTTTAAAAATTTTATGAGAGCACAAATGTTGAGGTCACATTGTTTTCACCTCTAAAGTAAAGTTTAAGTTTATTTTCTTAAGCATTCTTATTAAAATAGGATGCGAATTTCATTAAATAGTTTTTCTGCTTGTATTGATAGGATCATGTGGTCCTTGGTTTTACTTCTGCTTATTGGTGGATTGTGTTTATTGATTTGCATAGGTTGAACCAGTTTTGCATCACTGGGATAAAGGCCACGTGGTTGTGATAAAATATATTATCCATATGTGCTTGCTAAGATTTTATTGAGTATTTCTGCATCAATATCATTAAAGATAGTGTAGTTTTATCTTTTTGTTGTGCTCATTTCTGGTTTTGGTATCAAGGTGATATTTTCTTCATAGAGGTAGTTGGGGAAGATTCTTTTCCTCTCAGTGTTTTGGAAAAGATTCTGCCATATAAATAAAAGCTCTTCTTTGATGTTTGATAGAATTCTGGTGTGAAACCATCTGGTCCAGGACTTGTTGTTGTTGTTGTTGGAAGCTTTTTTATTGTTTCAATTTTGGTGTTCAATATTTGTCTATTCAAGATTTTTTTTCCTTCCTGGTTAAGTCTAGGTAGGTAGCGTTATTCTGCAAATTGGTCTGTTTCCTCCAGGTTTTCAAATTTCTGGATGTAGAAATTTGTGCAGTATTCAGGGATAATGCTGTGCATCTTTGTGATGTCTGTCGTTATTTTTCCTTTTTCATTTCTGATGTGAGTTTCTTGGAGATCTTTTCTATTTCTGATTAATTTCCAGAGGTTTATTTATTTTGTTTATCTTTTCACGAATCTTGTAAATGGTTCTTTTCTTCTCCATTTCCTTCAGTTTTGATTTGATTTTGGTTATTTTTTTTGATATATATGTATTTTTTTTAATAATTTTATTGAATCATAATTATGTACATTGGTGCAATCACAGGGCACGATTCATATACATTCAGAAATATTTTGATCATACTGTGACAGATATCCTTCATGGCATTTCCTTGATCACTATATAAAGACATTAATACTCTACCTTTAATAAGTTTCGCCACTGATTTTGGTTATTTTTTTCTCCTGCTAGGTTTGGGATTGGATTGCTCTTCCTTTCTCAGTTCTTTGAGATGATTCATTAGATTGTCCATTTATGCTCTTTCTGTTTTTCAAATGTGGGCATTTAATGAGATAAATTTCCCTCTTAGGACTGGTTTGTCATTATCCCATAGGTTTTGATAGCATGTGGCTTCATTGTCATTTTGTTCAGAGAATCTCATGGTTTCTTTTTTTTTATACCCTATTTTACCTAGTTATCTTTGAGGAATAGGTTGTTGAGTTTCCATGATTTTGAGTGGGGGTGAGTGTTTATATGATGTCCAGTAGTATTGGGGTGAAATGTTCTATATACGTCTGCTAAACCCATTTGTTCTTGATTTGTAAGTCCAGGGCTTTTTTGTTTAGTATGTGCTTGGCCCAGAATAATTTTATTTCATCCATAAATATTTCTGTGTGAATTTACTAAAGTTAAACTATTCAAATGTAATTACTATGTCATTATCACATTAAAACAATTAATACTAATTGTTCAATATCATCAAAATCTACCCATGTTCAAATTTTCAGTAGTTTCACCAACATCATAAAGTTTTGAATCTTCTTTTTTTAATAAATACGATCTATATTTATTAACACATCCATAATTCCCAATTTTTATGTCTTTTTATCTTCTTTAATGAGTAGTTTTCTTTCTAATTCTCTCTCTCTTTTGTTCTGTATGTAGCAAATGAATTTTGAAGAAGCCTAGCTATTCATGTGGAGGTTTCCCCACGGTCTCGATTTTAACAATGGCATCCCTGTGGAGTAGTTTAACTAGTTTCTCAGGTCACTGAATTTTCTGTGAAATGTTATCAGGATAAAAAGGTTTGACCAGAATGAAGTTTGATTTTCTTCAGCAAGTCTATTTCATATGGGTGTTGTGGGTTTTCATTAGGAATTGCATGACTTTCGCTTGATTCTCTTCTTTGATGTTAGCAGAAACTGATGCCTAATGACTCTACTGATTTCTTAAAGATTAAAAATGTTTGTTCCAATCTTATCATTACTTTTGTAAGTATTAAGAGAATACTTTTAAAATAAAATCTGCCCTTCATCTGCTATTGGGAAAATTATGAAACAGTTTACAAAGGAAAGTTAAGATAAATAGTTGAATCTTTCCCTTTATTTTTGGCTCTCAAAATAATGAATTTGGAGCTTATCTATTTTGTGTACTTTAATTAGCAGTGGGCTTCTAGGATCGGCAGCCCAGATTGTGGGCCTTTCCTCCAGAAGTCCTCTGCCACAGGAGAATTTGTCCTCTTCTTGGATCTGGAAGCCTTTGCTGAGAATTTGTATTTAGTCTAAAGGCTGCATTTCATTTATAAAGCACTGAATAACCCTTTGTGTTTGTGATAACAATATTATAATATTTAAATGTGTCAAAAATGATTTTGTTTTCTAGCACCTTTCAATGATGAGTGATGATCTATTGTTACTATTATTAGCTTATGAATTTAGACATATTCGGCATGTTTCAGCCCATTTTAGTTATCATTTTAATCCACTGTTAATCTTCCTATTTTAATCATCAGGGTCTCCCTAGACTCTGTACAAATCGTGCCCTAGACCTTGAATCAGTCATTCGCCCAAGGAACTTTGGCTTTTGCAGGGGGATTAGAATTTTAAAGATGCAAACCTGGTGCTAGCGTATTCACTGTCACTAGGGTTGGTAGATGTTAGCCTTTCAATAGTCAGTAGGTTTTTTCATTTGTTTGTTCACTTGTTTTTAAAATATTAATAAAGTATGTCGAGTTCGCACTGGTTATTGCCATTCAAAATCAGGACTGCAGGCCTTACATCTAAATCTTTAACTATTTCTGCCTTACATCTAAATCTTTCCAGCCTCAGTAACACTGGAGATAATATAATTATACTATAATACATGTATTATTCATTTTTACCCCATGTTACACGAAAAAGAGACTCAGAATAACAGTGTTAGTATTACTTCATCTACATGACTACTAATATGAGTTTAAAATTTGTTTGCATTTTATTTGTCCTTATGATAAATCCCTTTAGGGATCTGCTGCTGAATTATTCTGTTTCAAAGTTCCTGTTATTATACTATCAACTGAATACACATTTCAGATCATATTTTTATTTTATATTCTATTTTCAGAAGTTGCCCTTTTAATTTGATTTTGCTTTATAGTTCAGTAAAAACCTGTTTCCAGAGTCCAGTTTACCAAACAATGTATCCTTAAAGAAGATTGGCTTTAATCCTTGTCCTCACCACCATATATGCTCCTGTCACTGTAGATGACCAGTGGCATGTGAGCATTAGTGGCATAATCTTTGTTTAGGAAAAAATGAGTGGAAATTTCTAGTGAGGATAAGAGCTGTATGTTTTCCAGTTCATTTGGATGTCCAAAGGTGATACAACAGGAGAGTTCTTTGCAAAAATATTTTCTTAGTTATCTCTTGTAGATAATAATTGGAATGTACCTTTACATTTCAACGTTATCTGAACTAAAATCATTAACTCTCATTTTCTTTTCTTAAATTGTCTTCTTCTATAATCAGTGATCTCAGTGTTGTTAAAACTTTGATTATGGTCTGATTTTTCTCTTCTCTCCTAGGGCCTTAGAGTTTTAGCCTAGATTCTCAGTTTTTTTCTTTTTTTTAATGTTAAAATTTTACTAGAATTCAACTACAATATGCCTTCTTGTAGTCATTCTGGTGACTTTGCCCAAGTATGTAGTGTACTTATTTATATGCACATATTTTTGAATTTTAATAATGTTTTTGCTTTTAATTTTAGTATTCATCTGTCTCTTATTTTGTCTTTATTGTTTGAGAAGTCTTACATGTTGGATTTTTTTTTTCTGCTTTCAACATTTTTGACTTCCCCTCAAATCCTTTGGAACACTTTCCTCTCTCTCTCTTTTTTTTTTAAACTTAAAACATGTTCTTGTTTTTATTTTTTAGTTCTTTATAGCATTATCCATTGTGTTTGCATTCTTTCAGACTTACTTTTTCTCTCTGAAATTGCTTACTTTTATTATTTTTAAATTTCTTATTTTCATCATCTAATGTCTAAATTTTTAAAATTATTCATGTTGTTTTTTCGTATCTTCTATTATTTTCTTAATTTCTTTTTTATTTCATTTTAAGAGTTATGCTAGAATTTTAATCATATTTGTTAACTCCCTTTGACATGTTTTCATTGCTCATACAGATATTTTTCTCTCCTCGTTTTCCTTAATAAACGTATTACAACTTTACATGAGATGAGACATGAACACAATCCTTTTCTTACTTTTCATTCTTGGCATGAGATCATGTTCATTTAAATTTTGAATGAAAGCCGTGGCTTGTAATGTTTTGTCTATGTTCACAACTCTGAAACTGTCTATTCTGTGGATTTACTGGATAGATAAATCTCTAGCTTCATACGTGTAAATAGATGTATATGGGCCCTGTCTTTTCCATAAGTTTTTCTGGACTTTTTCTTTAATCACTATTATTTCAGTTTATCTCAGCTTGTTTCTATGCCCAGAATTTATCTATTATGTGAGACTTCAGCCTGAAAGGCATAATTTTTGGAAATTTAAAGGGTTCAGACGGCTCCAACTCTTTTGAACTTTAACACAACCCCTTGCTCTTCTCAGGAAGTTGGTACAGAAAACACCGTCTCAATTACTGCAGCTCTCATCTCGTCAACAACTTGGCAGTTTTGGTGTTAGATGGTCTTTTGTTTTCCTTTGTATTTCTCCAAAACTGATGTTCATATCCAGAGTGTCTTCTGTCAATGGTTCACTCTCAGTTTGAACACAGTACTTTGGAGATAGCGTGTGTACTAATTTTCTATGCCCTGCAACAAATTCTATGCTGCATAATAGACTTACTTGCTTAAAACTACATTTGTTACCTCAGAGACTTACTGTACGTGGGTCCTCTGCTCAGAGTATACTAAGGCTGAAATATAGGAGTTGGTTGGGCTGCTCATCCGTAGGCTCTATTTACTAGAGAGGAATTTGCTTTAGAGATCCCTCAGCTTGTTTTCAGGATTCATTCCCTTGCAGCTGTGCAGTTCATGAGAGCTTGCTGCTTCAAAGCCAGCAAAGGAGAGAAAAACTCTGTACTATCTGGAGTCTCTAATTTTAAGGAAGAAATGGACTGTCTCCATGGGCAGTTCATAACAGGCTGTCTCCTTCTGCAAGGCCAGAAGGAGAGCAGTCTCTCTCTTCAGAAAGGGCCCAATCCATTTTTTAATGACTCTCATTTGATTAAGTCAGTTCCACTGAGGATAATTTCTTTTTTGATTAACTCACAATCAACTGTTAAAGAACTTAACGATATCAGCCAAACTTCTCCATCTTCGCCCATTAACTTTAATGTCATCCTGATTGCAACATCCCATTATATTCACAGGTCCTGCCCCCACTCAAGGAGAGAAATTATATAGGGTGTGTACACAGAGGGCAAGAATCTCGGGGAATGTTCAAGTTCTGCCCATGATATCTTGTCAACTAGTTTGTGGTAGATTTTATTTCTGGATATTTTTCCTACTATTCTGTTTTTTTGTTTGTTTGTTTTAGGAACTGCTGAACTATGCCCCCAATATAATCTTTTTCTTAAGTTCTCTTTTGAAAAGTTTTAGGCTAATATTCTTTTTTTCTGTCTCTGCCGCTCTCTCTCCCATATCTACTACCTCCTCTCCTCTCCCCCGCTCTTTCCCTCTCTCTCTCTCTCTCTCCCCTCCTCCTTAATGCTGTTCTGCAGCATCCCCCGCCAATAAAGACCTTTTGTACAAGGAAAAAAAAATTTAAGGGTAACAAAATTTAATAAGTGGTAATACTGTAATAACAAAAGACACCATAGCACCATAGGTACAACCTTCCTATTTTATCAAAGTCTAGGCCTTTAGTACCTTATCATTTTGATTTGGGATTACTTTCTCACCTAGTTAGATGCCCCTACTAAGTTACTCTCATAGAAGCATGTTCTTGCCTCTCTGACAGCTATTAGTACATTTTTTTAGTTATTCTCTGTGATCATTTTCAAAGTGGCTAACAGGTATCCCTATGGGGAACTCAACGAAAAAGAAATATCAGCATTTTTATTATAAAATTATTTATTTTGCACCTTTTAATCAAAATTTTCAGTTTATTCTGTGGTAAAATACACTAATGTTAAGAACTTAGTTTGTACATATAATTTTAATTTACATATATAAATGTACATATTATATATGTATATGGTTAACTGTAAATGTGTTGAGGCACAGGCTCAAACAGAACTGATGTATAATCTTTTTTATATTTTAGAAACAATATTTAGATGGTGAACTACTTTAAGAGTTACTACATATTTCTTTTTCCATCTACATATCCTTAGCACTTGGAATGTAGTTGAAAACATTAAAATTTGGTTGTTTTATAATAAGCTAGCCTTTCTTACCACTTTTTGAACCATAGCATTACTCATCATAGATTTATTTTCCTTTATCAGCTTTTCCATGTAAGTTCTGCTAGGATAATTTTTCTAAAGTGTCCTTGTTTTTAGTATGGAAAAACAATCAAATTATATTTTTCAGGTTATTTGTTAATATCTGTTAAATGATAGGATGTGTATTATGAGGAAATATCTCTGTATATTTTACAGAAATGTAACAGTTACTGGTTAGACTTTGCTCCCCAGGAATGAGTAAATAAGTTTATTGATTCTGTTTGTAAATGCTCTTTAGGGTTTTTTAAAATTCAGAGCCCATAGGATGAAACTGGCCATTGTACACTCCAAGCCGAAGTTGGAATTGATTGTACATTGGTATCATTTGTTTGTTCTATTTAGAGGTGAAAAAGCACTTCATTTTTACTCTGGCTTCAATATTTGCTGGGCAATCCAAGTATTTGGACTTGTATCTTATATCACCATAAAAGGCTTTAGAGATTTTTAGTAATTTGCCCTTCAAAATAATTTCTAGCAGTTCTGAGATCGAAGAAAGGTCAGCTACTGTTAACTTGTTTCTTATCATACAAAAACAGGTATTAATTGCCCATATGTACATGTAACTGTGTCTATAAATCACTCAGGCTGGTCTCCAACTCCTGAGCTCAAGCAATCCCCCCCACCTTGGCTTTCTAAATTGCTGGGATTACAGGCCTGAGCCTGTACCATATACACTTTCTGGGTGTCAACAAGTGTTTCATTGTTTTGTTTTGATTTGAGTCCATGATTTATAGTTGTGTGTCAATTTATGTGAACATTTTTGATGATTTTCTTTATCATGATTTTATAACCATTAGATTTAATCCATTTTAGATGCAAATATTTTATTACTTCAAGAAAATAAAATGATTTTAATTTGCAAAGATTATGACTTGATGCGAGAAGCTAAGTTTTTACATATTAACAATTTGTACTGTCAGTTGATGAATATAAAAAGAAAAACACACTCAATAAGAAAACAATCAAAAGGTTAACAATTTAAACCTTCAATAATACAGAAGTATATTTTAAGTCACCTATAAATTTGATCTTATTAACCAAATACAGGTGAATGTGCTAATGTGTCCAATGTATGCAGTATGCTGATCTAATCTTTCATATAATCTTTTTTCATACTGACTTGAATATCTTAAAATATTATGAGAAGGCCAGGTCTGGTGGTGGCTCAGGCCTCTAATCCTAACAATTTAGAAAGTCAAGGTGGGGGGATTGCTTGGGCTCAGGAGTTGGAGACCAGCCTGAGCAATAGTAAGAACCTCTGTCTAAAAACAGCTAGGTTGTAGCAGGCATCTGTAGTCCCAGCTATGTAGCAGGCTGAAGCAAGGGATCACTGGAGCCCAACAGTTTGAGGTTGCTGTGAGGTATAATGCCATGGTGCTCTACCAAGGGCGAAAAAGTGAGACTCTCTCTCACAAACAAACAAATATATATATATATATACGTGTGTGTGTGTGATGCTTTACTTTTTTTGGTTTTCATGTATAGAATGAAAAAATACCATGTAGATTAGGTCAAAAATGTATCAAAACAATATGAGAAGTAATCAGAATGCATATTGAAGATGCCTCACTCTCTGGTTTTTGTAACAAGAGAAAGAAAAGTGAGATCTGAGCTGCTTTGCCATACAGTTTCTTCCTTTGTTATCATTGGAACCAGCCCTTAAGTGTGAAGGAATGAACAGATAGGAGGGCTTTGGCTTCAAGACTTTTTTTTAAACAAAAGTTTATTTCCCTGTCGACGTGATATTCTAGTATAGATTAGAATGTAATTGCTTTAAAATTGTCCAAAAGAGAAGATCAGTTATCTTGATCAAGTTTAATTGGCTCTCCGTTTTGGCATGAACCTTCCCTGGCTGTCTCTGTTCCACACAAGGAGGGGAAGTTTGTGTACTATGAACACTATTTGGGTGAGAAGCACTCCTATAGCCAAGACTCGATAATTACAAAAGTGATCCCTGTAACCTAAAACTTTCGTGTCTTCTTACTATTTGAAATAAAAAGAGATACAACCAGAATCATGACTGATAGTATATTAGATTTTTACGTGCTTATATAATTTCTGAAACATTTACACTATGTGCCAATAAGATATCAATAAATATAACTAAAAGAAAAAAAAATAAAATTGTCCAAAAGAGAAGCCTTTACTCACAGTTACTTCTAAGTTTACATCTCACTCATCCTCCCCGTGAATCCAGGGATCACCCCGCTGTCTCACCGTCCCTGCATCTACTGTACCCCACATTCCGTCCGTTAGTGACTTAGACCTATTTCATTTTTACAATCTGCCCCTGTCGGAGTGCTCTGTCCTAAAGAGCAGGGAGTTGGTGTGTCATCTTCAGGACTGCCTCCCACATGCAGATCAATGCCTGGAAGTGAAGAGACGCTCCATAAATGTTTGTGAAAGGGAAAACAGAAAGAACAGAAGAGGGAAGAAGGAGTGGAGGGAGAGAGGGAAGTCAAAAAAGGGGCAATTTTCTCCAGATCTACTTTCAGTGTCTTCATGTGTCCCTTCCGCTGCTTGTCTCTTTTGATACCCTGACTCCTCTTGTTTATTTTTTATATCTATGTACATACTAAATATTTACCTCTGATTACTATCTCCTTAAATTCAGGTTCTGCTCTCCTTGATTCCCCTAAATGCGTAGTATTTGATAAGTAAGTGTTTAATGAAGAGGTGCCACTGCTTGCGCATGCCTGGTTGGGTGTTTGGTGTGAAGTGCTTTCCAAGAGTGAGAATGAATTGTGGTGGTACTTCCTAACTTTCTGCTCAATTCCTTTGAATTGTTTTGTTTCGTTACTGTTATTCTTCCTAATTTTCTGCTCAATTCCTTTGAATTGGAGTTGTGTTCATTTGTCTTATCTTGAAACAAATTAACCAGGCATAGACTACTTGAGTGACTTTGGGCGTATATCAAGCTAATCTAATGTGGCTTGTTTCCTCTCCATTTTATAGAGAAATACCTAGAAAATATTTAAAATATTCAAGTAAAGTTTAAGTTAAAGAGAGTGATCTTATACTGGGGAAGATTTGGCCTTGGACTTGCTTCATACAGGGAAGCCAACATCCACTCAGCTGCAAGCATAAAGCCTAAGTGTTTCTCCACTATGAAAAGGGATCTTCCTAAACAAAAACAAAACAAAAAGGAACCCAAGAAAAGCCAAAAACAAACAAATACAGAAAAGCTATCCATGACCCAAGAAAATAGTTTGGAAATTTATACCTGGCCTGATTCTGGGATAGAGAAAAACCACTAAGTAATGCAAATTCTAGGCTTAAATATATAGTAACGGGTATTCTAACATATATTGACAGTGTGGTGTAAAAATTCAGCTTACAATTAATGTTCTTATCCAGGACTAACCAGACTTTAAAAGAACCTATGCTGGTATATTTCAGGCCCCCACTAGCATTTCATTGTCTGACATCTCACTCACCAATCCCGGTCATATGTCTGCCATCATAGGGATAGCTCAAGGACGTGCATTTATGTATTGCTATAGCAAGAGAGTGATGAATTGACAACAATAAACTCATTCAACCACAGTGACAATCCAATAGGAAGTAAAAAGAACATAAAAATGAAACAAAAAATTTATAGTAAACAAAAAATAAAGTTGCACAAACAAATTCAAATATATCAGTAGTCAAAATAAATGGAAATCAATAAAATTAGTTAAAAGACGTGTTTTCATACAATTTGGAGTGCTTACATCAAACTAATTAATATAGCTTTCACCTCGTTTACTTGATTATTGTATTAAGACATTTATGTTCTGTACTTGATAGATTTGACTTGTACCCTTGCAATATTCTCCACAGGTGTGGTCCCACCGTTTACCTTCCCTCTATCACATATACATAAATGTATTCATGATCTATGTGTATTTGACTTAATAAATACAAATAAAAACATAAAAAATTAAAACAATTTCCTTCAAAAAATACCAAAATAAATAGGAAATGAAATAAAATGAATAAAAAGACATGTTTTCAGACTGAAATAAATATAATCCAGTTTTATGTTGTTTAGAAAAGCCTACATTAGTTTACACATGCTAATTTTTAACAACTATTCTCTGGGATGTACATAACAAAGAAATATAAAAGAGATAAATCTATTAGGTAGAGTCATTTATATTGCAGGTGTGTTCCAGTTATGTGAAAGCATCTGATCAGCAAGCAAAGAGCAAATAAGTACATTTAGAAGTGGGCAAGATCCATGAGTAGAACTTTCTCTTTGAAAGACAGACAAATGGCTAACAAGCACGTGAAAAACTAATCCTAGCCCCTAATCATCAGAGAAATGAAAATCAAAACCACCCTGAGATATCACCTCACCCCAGTAAAAATAGCCCATATCACAAAGTCCCAAAATTGCAGATACTGGTGTGGATTTGGAGAGAATTGGGCCACTTTTACACTGCTGGTGGGATTGCAAACTAATACAGGTTCTGTGTAAAGAAGTATGAAGAATCCTCAAAGAGCTTAAAGTAAACTTTCCATTTGACCCCACAATCCCATTACTAGGTATTTTTCAAGAAGAAAAAGAAAAAGTGTTTCACCATAAGGACATTTGCACCAGAACATTCATTGCGTCTCAATTCATAATAACCAAGACATGGAATCAACCCAAGTGGCCAATAGCTCATGAATGGATTAATCAACTGTGGTGTATGGAGACCATGGAATACACTCAACCATAAAAAAGATGGAGACTTTACATGTTTTGTATTTACCTGGATGAAGTTGGAGAACATTCTTAGTAAAGTATCACAAGAATGGAAAAGAAAGCATCCAATGTACTCAATACTAATATGAAATCAAGAGATAAACAACTATACACACTCAGGACAGAAAACAAATTAAATTCAAGTTGGGGAAAGAAGAAGGGAAAGTGTGAAGCAGAGAAGAGAGGGGCATTGGTGAGCTCTCACCTCATGGGCACGGTGTAAGCACACCCCTGGGTGAAGGGCTCAACTACAACTTGAACTTCACCTCAGAAATCAAACAATGTAACCTAATCATTTGTACTTTCATATTAATCTGAAATTTTAAAAAAGGAAGAAACTGGCTTATCAAGCAGACTACTACATGTATATATAGATAGATAGATAGATAGATAGATAGATAGATAGATAGATAGAAGGATAGTTTTATTTAAAATTTGTGGGGGAGTTGTTTTAAAAAACTCTGTAAATTATTTCCATAGATTAAGAATATGACTAAACATCATTTTTAATAGTATTCTTCTTTAGAAATCATATGTTATTCCTTTTCATATATTTAGGAGTGCACATTTCCCACCAGCTATTGATGTTCAATAAATGCTTGGAAGTGGTGGTGAACTGATAATTTCCACATTCCAGAGAATAAGTAAATTCAGAAAAAGTAAAAACCTTTGTGGTTGGGAAGGGTGGACTTTATGAATACTGGAATCTAAAACACATGATTTTTACAAATTAGGAAACCCTCAAAGCACATTTTTCATTTTATGTGGCATTCTAATCATCTTTATTCTCCAAATTCCTGTCTGGTAGCAAATTAGAACCATTGAATTAAAGTTAGAGGAGGGGGGAAAAATCTATCCTACAGAAATACATAAGCAGACAAGACATATATATATATATATATATATATATATCATATTTATGTCTATACAATAATGTCATTTACAG
Organism: Arctocebus calabarensis; assembly: GCA_963573935.1. Taxonomy (NCBI): domain Eukaryota; kingdom Metazoa; phylum Chordata; class Mammalia; order Primates; family Lorisidae; genus Arctocebus; species Arctocebus calabarensis. The sequence goes on along the minus strand of CAUYON010143197.1, from coordinate 20,256 downwards.
CTTTTTCCCCCCTGTATTTCCAAACCAGGAAATATCTGTTAATTGGAGTTTGGTTAAACAAATTTTAATGTATCATATGATGGAATGGTAATTGGCTTTAAAAATGTGACAAGTGATAAAAAAGACTACAAATACACATGCATGTGCATACACTCCTCGGGTGTGCGTGTGTGTGCATGTGCGTGTGTGTGTGTGTGTGTGTGTGTGTGTTCTTCAGTGTTACATTCCAAATTGTTCCCTGATCCTCAGTGTACTGTTCACAAAATGGCTCTGGAGGGAAGAGGCAATGGGGGATACAGAAGGGGGAACAGCGGCTAAACTGTGGAGAGGGTGATTTAATTTTCCATTTTAATTTTTCAAAATTTGTAACAGATATGCCTTTTCTCATAAGAAAAATAAAAGCAGGAAGTAAAATGCCAGAAAGCAGCTATATTGATCACTTGTTACTGAAGTGATGTAGGAAGCATATCCATAAATGAGATTGCCTTATTATGTAGTATCAGACAATAGGACAGGGAAATCATTTATAACCTTACTCATTTCCAGGGTACAGCATATAGCCATAATCCCTAAAGGATTCCAAAGTGTGGAAATGGCAGCAAGGAGACAAGTTAATAAAAGTAAAATTAAGGTTTATGAAATACATGTGCTAGAGGTCTACCACATTTGCTAAAATTGGGCCACAATATGGTTTTAATATATTTAACAGCCAGAACAGATTAAAAAACATGATTCACAGTGCTTATTACATAAAAACAAATCTATTGTTGGGACACTGTAGAAGTAATTTTTCGTGAACTAGAAGCAGTGTGGATAACTGCTAAAGCTTCTTTTGAACTCGCTCAGACACCAACATAACTTTAGAAAAGTTCCATTCTGAAATTGAGATAAAAGCTAGGTTGCCTGAAAACTGGCTTAAAAGTTATTTCTGTGGAACACCTCAATTTTCAAGGATACATGAGGCACTAATTTATTTGGGGGAAATATAAATGATTTCATGCAGGAATTTATTGTGATACTGTAGTGTTTCAAGTTTGACATAACATCTATCTTTACCACTTATTTATGTATTCTGAGTACAAATTTTGATTAACTGTAGTGTTTGCTAGGTATTTCATATTATTTTTGTGAAAAATAGAAAATATTCAAAACATCTCGACCTAGTTGGTTGCTGGGAACTTGGAAGTAGAATGATAAATCATCACATACTTCATCACTCAATACTTTATGCATTATTTTTGGAAGAAAGAGTATGAGATTCCAGTGAAAGCATCAGTGGAAATTTCATTTCTGTTAATAAAAAGATGATGGAATAATCTTCTTAGCCAGTCCTCAGATGTACGTGGGCATTTACTCTGTACTCAGCTTGGTACTAGGAATTGCAGGGAGGAGGGATGGGGAAAGGGCAGGTGGAAGAAGTGATCCTGCTTGGATAAAAGGGCAAAGGCTGTGAAATAAGCATCCTCAACTCTACTGGTCCAATTCACAAATTCATATATTAACATGAATATAGCATCATAGACATTTACATATTTCTTTAATGTCTACTAAATATTTGCCCATGTTTGCTTCTCTCACAAGCAGTCTGCTTAAAGGAAACCATGGTTTCCTCTAATTTTGAAGTTTCTCAGCATGTATAAGTAGAAGGTATAAATCAGGTCCTCTGCGAGCCCTTTTACGTATTCTTTCATTGAATCATGATGAAAAAATGAGTGCTTATTATGACCTTTAAAGTTTAAGAAGCTGAAGCTGAGGAGGATTGGTATTTAACCTAAATCATCCACTAAATTTTAGAGCTGAGCTTTAAACCAAGTTTTTCCCTCTTCCAAATCCAGTGAGTGTTCTTGCCAGGATCCACAGTGTTGGGGCTCATTAAGAACCTTTGCAAGGGGCATTTGCATTCAGGCCTAAATGTTTACCCACAGTGACTAGCCTAGAAAAGCATTTAAAGGTCTTCTTATCAGAATAAAATTAAAATTGAGCCAAAAAGATGGACCGCAGAGTGACCTGATGGCTGTCCAACACACCTTAAGCTCGGGCTTATCCAACACTAAGCCTCCCACCTCCTTTTGGTTAAAGGAGCCCCCAAAGTCTGTCCTCTTCTCCCATAAGCTGGAATTGATTGTTCTTTATTTGAATTTGAAAGAGTCCTGACCAATAGAGCTTTGTAAGTTTAATAATGCAACAGATCTAAAATGACTTCTGCTTACTGAATAAGCAAGCGTTTTGAGTTAGACTTTACAATGATGTGTTGACAGTTTAAACCCTTTGATTTTTAAAAACATAAAAAATGGCCTTTTTAAAAAAAGGTTGACAAATACCAAGTGTCACCAATCAAAATGTTCTCTTATTTGAGAATGAAGTAAAATTATTCTTCTGACAATAATTATAAAGGTTAAATTCTTTTGTGAAAAGTAAGATAATAGACATGTTGGGAATTAAAACAATGGTTTGTGGCATTTTAAATTTATGGGAAAGGTCAAAATTAATTTTCTTCCATTAGATGTTTTTGAGTAAAATGTAGAAGCCCAGTACAAAAATACAGTTTTCTGTCTGTAAAGTAATATTGTTTCTTTTTTTTGTATTTTGGTCTTTGCTTCTGACTTGTAGTCATGTTTGGTTAAGGTAGTTAGGACAGTTGAGTCCTTGGGTGACATTTAAAGTAATTAACATGAATAGCAACATTCTTTAACAAAATGGAAAGTGAGGGAATTAATAAAGTTGTGATGTTAGTTAATAAATTTTCTTTTTGAATAAAAAGATATTTGGATGTTATGTTCATAAAAATAAAACAAAAACGCATTCTAAGAAACTTTTTTTTCAGAGAAAGTATGCGAATTAACTGGAAGTCTTTTAGTTTGTTTTAATTTTTGCTTCTAGATAGATGCTGAGATTTTGGGGGGAATATAGGAATGACCACACAGCCTGGATCCAAATGTCCTATTTAGTACCTATGTATCTATAGTAGGTTTCTCAGGCTGATTCCTCAACTGTAAAATTGGTTAATAGCAGTCCTTATCAGATGGATTTGTTGTGAAAATTATTTGAGATGAAATTCATAAAATGTATGAAGCAATGTTTGACTTACTGTAAACCTATTAACTGTTACTATCTTATCCTATGACCCAGCTGAATCAAAGTTGCTTTTGTGTGTTTTGTTAATAAGGGCACCATAAAAGCAGACTATCTTTCAGTTTTGTGCCAGTGTTTCACAAGGTTGACACCCTCAATTGACATTGACAAATTTATAAGAAAATATAACTCTAATTGTCAAATAGGGGAAAGTAAATGTTAATACGTCATGCAGAGACAGAACTTTGAGTCTCTTCATATTCTTAGTTCATGGATCCCAGGCCCTATGACATTTCTTTCTGCGGTTAATGCTTAAACCTTGGAGTTGATGCCACTCACACTATGTCAAATCTACGTTCTTTCTTATTAACCTGCATTACAATCTGTGACAAGTCTACTTTTGTTTATATTGTCAAGTCGTAAAGCTGATCTCAGGAGTAGCAAACGTGTTCAGTAGATTCTGCTTTGCCATTTTTCTTTGTCTTCCATAACTTTTCTTTGTATTCCTTTTCCATTCCGCTCCTGATTGAGTCTCTAGGAATGAAGCTTTGGCCTGCAATTCTCATGCATCTATTTTTTCTAATCTTAAAGAAATTGTGTAGAATGAATACTAAATAGGTAGCAAATATACTTCTAGTGATAGCAATATGGAGCTCAGCAGATAATAGTATTAGAGTACAGAGGACATGCGCATTGTGAGGTATCATTGCTTCCATGGGTTGTATATGCAGCAGAGGGTATCCTGCAAGATGAAAAATTAGAAAATTCAAGTATTTCTGCTATAGATTTTTCAAATGAGAACACATTGCTGCTAATGGGAAGGATTGCAAAGCAATTTCCATTGCTACTGTAGGATTCAGAGTTTTGGAATCATGCCTGGGAATAATGCACTGGAAGGATTGCATGAAATTATAGCCAAAAAGAATTATTGCCACATTATTGGCAAGTTCAGTGAGAAATTGGTTTTGCTTGAACTTTAAAGGAGGTAGGGTTTAGCACTAGTTCAAATGGTCTTTTGGAGTTCATTCTTTTTTTCATTCAGATATTTAGAAAAAATTATTCTTGTCTCTGATTTTCTTTTTCCTCCTACTTTTTTTGTGTTCTGATAGTATATATTTATATTTCAGCTCATTAATTCTAATATGAACCAAGTCTGCATATCTGTGGTTTATATGTTTATATAGACAAATTGATAATGATCCAAAATAATATTAATAATATACATGCTATGGAGAAGTTACCAAAAAGGGATATTATTACATACTTTATTATCACTAGCACCATTAAAATATTTCAGTCATCTTGCATCACCTTCCTGGCACTATACCAGGCTATTTAGGATTTCCAGAAATTATAAAAATAATCCTGTTTCCAAAGGAAAGGGGACTTTATTTCAGAAATTACATGTGTTTTTATTGTCTACTTACTATTTTAATCTTAATATTTAAATATGTAATTGCTTAATGGTCCAAATAAATAATATTTAAGCATTACCTGAATATAAGATGGTTACGTTATAATAGGATGAACATTCTTTTTGAAGAATTTCTTGTAAATATTTTGTTTTGCATTTTTTAAAATTTCAGATTAATAGGCAGCTATATACAGTTAGGTTACATTATTTGCATTTATAAGGTAAAGTCTGAGTTGTTGCGTTCTTCACCCAAGAAGTGTGCCATGTACCTGTGCCTTGTACTATGGGGTCAGAACATAGTGAACCTCTTCTCCACCCTTGTGAGTTGAATTGCATTTTTCTCTCATGTGAGCATGCGTTTGTTAATCTACTAGTTTCAATTTAGTGTTGACTACCTGTGATGTTTGTTTTTCCACTCTTATGATATTTGGAAGAGTATCTCCAAATTATTCCAAGTCATTAAAAAGGATGCAAAATTTTCCATCTTTTTGTGGCCGTGGTATACACATACTACAGTTTATTTATCCACCTCGTGAGAAAGATTCTGCTCATGTGTCTCAACCAGTTTTTAATGGGGTTGTTTGCTTTTCTTCTTACTGATTTGCTTGAGTTCCTTGTTGATCCAGTTATTAGTCCATCATTGGATTCCTAGCATGCAAACATCTTTTCCTATTTTGAAGGTAACACTTAAGAAAATAGGCATAGAGAGGACATTTTTTAAACTGGTGTAAGCTATCTACAACAAACCCATAGGCAATATCATATTGAATAGAATACAACTGAAAGCGTTTCTGCTTAGACCTGGATTTAGATGAGGATCTGTATTATCACATCAATACTGCTATTCAACATGGTGCTGAAAGTCCTAGCCAATGTAATGAGACAAGAGATGGATATTAAGGGTATCCAAACAGCGACACAGGAGGTCAACATATCCCTCTTTGCTGATATCATCAAAACCCCAAGACTCAACTATGAGACTTCTGTAAGTGCTCAAGACATACAGTAACGTCTCAGGATATCAAATCCGCATTCACCAATCAGTATCCATCATGTGCACCGACAACAGTCAAACTGAGAATCAAATCAAATACCCTTCACAGTAGCTTCAAAGAAAGTGAAATACCTTGGAACATTCTTAACAAAGAATGCTAAGGATCTCTAGAGAAAGAACTGTAAAACACTGGGAAAGAAATAGCAGAAGGCATAAACAAATGAAAGAACATACCATTGTTCAAATGTCCATCTTTCCCAAAGTGATCTACAGATTTAATGCAATCCCCATCAAAGCACCAATGTCTTACTTGGAGGAACTTGATAAAATAGTACTTTGTTTCATATAGAGTCAGAAAAAACCTAAATAGCCAACATAATTCTACGAAGAAAGAACAAATCTGGAGGCATCATTTTACCAGGTTATACTATAAGACGATAGTGATAAAACAAAAAAACAAATAAACATGGAATTGGCATAAAAATAGAGACATAGATTTATGGAACTGAACAGAGTCTCTAGAGATGAAACCAGCATTATCTTGCCGTCTGATCTTTGATAAAGCAAACAAAAGCATACACTTGGGAAAAGAATCCCTATTCAGTAAATGGTGCTGGAAGAATGGTTAGCCACATGTAAAAGACTGAAACTGGACCTGCACCTCTTGCTACTTACAAATATTTAACTCACGATGGATAAAAATTTAAATTTAATATATACAACTATAAAAATCCTAGAAGAAAATGTGAAAAAAACTCTTAATCTTATCAGCCTAAGAAAAGAATTTATAAAAAAAGACCCCATTGGCAATCACAGCAGCAGGAAAAATAAATGGGACCTGATCAAGTTAAAAAGCTTCTGCACAGCCAAGGACACAATAAAGCAAAGAGAAACTCTTGTCAATGTTTTGAAATAGGGGGATAATAGTGAGCAATGTAGGAAACTTGCTGAATCTATAAGTTTTGGAGTATTTAGAATTTAAACAGTAGTGTTTTTACAATATATATACACACATTATTTATGGGCATCTATGTTTTTCCCTGAATGTTGAATATTTTTCTGTGAAGGCTAAACTGAGAGCATCCACTGGGCCATGGTTAATTATGACTGCTTTGACTCTTTTGTTTAGAATATTTTACATAATATAAGAAAAATAAAAGCAAATAAGGACGTGAGGTTTCTTTTCCTAGCCCAAGATGTTTTCTCTTTAGTAAGAACATGTGGACTTACTTTCAAAAAAAATTGCTCTTCTATAGTCTAAAACAGGAGACCCAACAGAAGCAAGGGTAGGATTACTCTACGTTTCAGAAACCTCTAGTTTGCTACTCAGTGAGCTTTTTAATTCAGGCACCATCTGCTTCACAGCTGAAAATCATTAAGGTTCAGCAGCAGCCCTTCTCTATCACGGTTCCTGACTTTTGCCAAGCAAGAATGAAGTTTTACCTATACCTTTGAGCAATTCATTCGATTACTAATTATACAAGTAAGTGCTCACATTTAAACTCCAAAATTAATTCACTCTTTTTAGCTTAAAACACAGCACCATTGGTATATAAATTATGAATGTTGTATTTTGGCTGAGGATTTCTAAAGTTGAATTACAGTAGAACCTCTGTAAGTTGGCCACCAAAAGGACTGTAACAAACTGGTCAACATACAGAGGTGGTCCACTTAAGGAACTAGGCCTACTGGATTGATACGTATGTGGTGGTGCATGTCCAGTCTACGAAAATTAGTCATGTAGAAAGAAGGTCATCAATGGAGGGAAGTGGTCACAATGAAGGTTTTACTGTATTTCTGAAAGCTAATTTCCCACTTTTTAAAAAATAATTTATTATCTAAAGCATATGCTACATCCCAGAAGAAAGATATTTTGCTATTTTACTTTACCTGGTCAATGTTGACGTAGAAGTGATCAAAGACACAAATATTCAGTCACTTTTGTTGGCGTGCTGAGTGAGCACATTTGTGTAATGTTAAAGGAATGAGCCCGGGCTACATGTTGTCACATACGGTTTGCATTATGAGAACAGAATGTTAGCAGAAGAAAAAAAAAAAAAAAGGCAAAACATTGGAAACATGAGAAAACTCCAGATTTGTTTCTCTTTAAAAGAAAACTTTGATTTCACCTCTACCAAGACAGGACTTCTTTGTAATAGCACATATACTGCATTAAGTAATGAGTCTCTGCTCATGATTCTATTAGACTTCAGTGAATAGTTTCCAGCACTCTAAATGTGTTTTCACTTTACCATGATTTTTATTATTTAAAAAGTGCTTATTTTTAAAAGGTTCTTGTGTTATTATTCCCAATATTAATATCACATTTGAAAATGCACTATTTTTAAACTGTGCTTTGATATGTACTTTATAAAGAAGTTTGGTGAGAAATTTACTTATCTCTTTTTGTACCTTGCTGTTTTTCTTTGATGTCCCTGCATGGGTATGATAGGAGGAAAAGAGGAGCAAATTTTAAATTTGCATTAATCCAATTGAAACACTTGGTTCCTATGTATAGTAGAAATTCATCTGTCATTGCCACATAGCAAATTAAATTTTAATTTAAAATCCAACGTGGACTCCAATTTATGATGTGAAATATGTTTAAAATATAATATGGGGAAAGGGGCAAGGGAGGGGAGAGGAGCGGGGAGGATGGGTGGAGAGGGTAAATGGTGGGATCACACTTATGGTGCATCTTAGAAGGGTACAGGTGAAACTTACTAAATGCAGAATACATGTTTCCATTCAATAACCAAGAAAATCCCATGAAGGTTATGTCAAACAGTTGGATGAAAATATTTCAGATTGTATATGAAGTCAGCACATTGTAGCCCATGATTTCACTAATGTACACAGCTATGATTTAATTTAAAAAAGTAAAGAAATTTAAGAGAAAAAATATAGTATTCTCTAATGAAAGATGATTAGGATGAATTTTTTAATGAAAGAAAGATTAGAATAATTTTTTAGAATTATTTTAGTATTTTGACAATATTGGATTAGTAAAATTAAGCATTCACACTATTGCATTTAATATTTTCTAGTATGCATGCTGAGCTTTGTAAACCAAGGAATCCTAGGAGCCAAGCAGCCTTGTTATTCCCAGACGGACTTGTTTCTTCCCAGTGTGGTTGTCACTAAATTTCAAGATGATGTTTTTGTGACTCCTCTTTTGTGTTTTAAGAATAATGAAAAGAAAGAAAGCAACAGACCCAGAAGCCAGCATATGTTTCCACAGAATGAATCACAAGAGGTGTTTTCATGTCCAGGTCACTGATCCAAAAGCAGAGCAGGCCTATGAGGGTTCTTCCTGAGAGAAGTTTTATGGTATAAAAATGCAAGCTAAATAGATGGGATCAGATCAGATAGTTTAAGTCGCCTTGGTAAGTGCCAAGAATTATAAGAAGACTGTTTTTCCCCCACTTACCTATGATATTTTCAAACTCATTTTATCTTCTATAGTTCTCACCAATCAAAGTTTTATAGTGCATCATTCTAGTATTTTCTATTATGAACATAATAAATATACTGTTTATATTTTCTAAACAACAAATGCTAGGTTCTCTGACTTCTTACCCCACTTATGATGTTGTGACATGTGTTCTCACTAATTTGAGAATGATTGGTTCATATTGTCATTATTAGACACTACTTTTGTTTCTATAAGTATAATTTTATTTTATTTATGTATTTATTTGAGGCAGAACTTCTCCTTGTCACCCTTGGTAGAGTGCCACGGTGTCACAGCTCACAGCAACCTCAAAGTCTTGGGCTTACACAATTCTCTTGCCTCAGCCTCCCCAGTAGCTAGGACTACAAGCGTCTGTCACAATGCCTGGCTATTTGTTGTTTAGCAGGCCAGGGCCGGATTTGAACACGACAGCCCCGGTGCATGGGCCAGCGCCCTAACCTGAGCTATGAGTGCTAAGCCTATAGGTAAAATTTTAGCACTTTATTGATGCAGTGATACAGTATTTTTCAAAAACAGTAAATACATTTTAAACAATATTAACAATTATAGTATTAAGTAATAAATAATGCAACAGAAACGCAAACTACTACTTTGTGAAGGATTGTCTATAAAATGGTCAATATCTGTCTAAAGGTATGCTTACTCTCACTTTCAAGATAGAATTATTTACCTTTGTCTTTCATTTATTTCTCTATAACAAATATCTGTTCATGTGTTAAGACTAACCAATTCACAAAATACTGATTGAGAATAATTGTTCTGTGTGTGAGAAGACATAGATGAATTGCTGATAGTATGTGGAAATTCGTTGAGTATCAATACATTTAGAACTGAAAATGCTTATACGTATTAACATTATTATTGTTCTCTAAAATGTTTTATCCCAAAATATTATTCCAAACTTTTTTCCACCTCAAGTCTTCATGGAGATGTTTACATGAATGTCGTTAGAGGAACTCATTATATCTGCCCTGTGATAGGTCTTGGCATCTATACAGGCTGGCAGATGTGACTCAACACATCTTTATTCTAAGACTTTGAAAGCAAAGACAGGATTAAATAAAATGGTGTAAATACGCTTCACCGATCTCAGAGAACATGGAGGCTCTGAGTGATCCTTGTGATTTTCACTGAGTAAAGGCTGAATAATAAGTTATTGACATATTTCCAGAGGTAGAGAGCAAAGACCTGCATTTACTTTAAGCTTATTCTCTTTTTCTCATAATAGCTTACTTGAAGGAGAAGATCACCCTTACTTGAGCTGATATCACTTCTTTTCTTTGTATAATACAAAGGGGTGGGGATGAAAGGCCAGAAATTAACTCTACTAGGTGGAATGAGAACCAAAGCTCAGAAGGAGATGAGGTGACGATTTCAAGGTTTCCGCTAGGAAAAGATATTTTAGGTTAGTGATGTGAGATTTGCTCGTTATAGGTGCAGATGCCACGGTGGTGCCCTTGGCCTTTCTCCCTTCCGCTGTACCTTTGCCCCCACCCCCAAGCCTGGACCTGCTCACTCCATCTGGTAGATCAGACTCAAAGAGGTCGGGTTCAAACTAGATCAGAGGACCTACTGTGAAAGGATGGGAGTGTCCAAAACTTAAAATTTATGGTACTATGTATAAAGAAAATCAAGAACTTTAGTTACTGATCCTTGCTCATGTTGAAATCCACATTAAACTTAGGTACAAGAAAATGTATCTTTTACCTCTTTCCTGTACTGCCCTGTCAGAAGAACCTTCAAGAAAATCTTCTTGGCCTGGTCCACTGTAATCTTAGCACTCTGAGAGACCAAGGTCATGGATTGCTTGAACTCAGGAGTTCGAGACTACCCTGAGCAAGAGTGAGACCCCATCTCTAGTAAAAGCTAGCAGGGCAGTATAACACTGTGACTGATACATATAGTCCCAGTTTCTTGGGAAGCTGAGGCAAGAGAATTACTTGAGGCCAAGAGTTTGAGGTTGCTGTGACCTATGAAACCACAGCACTCTACCCAAGGTGACATTGTGAGACTCTACCTCAGCAAGGAAAAAGAGAGAGAGAGAGAGAGAATCTTCTTGGATGTAAATATGTTAATTTGACAACCAAAATGTGTGAATATACATATGTGTACATTTCTCCTTTTGTTATTAATTGGTGAAAATTTTTTCATACTATGATAAATTAAAAACATTCCTGAAACATTAAATTATAAGTCAATATTCATGTTGAATGTATGAAAGGTATATATGTGTATGGTAAAAAGAGGAAACATTATTGTTATGTGTAGTTTTTAAGGTTTGAAAAATTATGAAGGCAAATTTTATCTCAATATATGGATTATCATTTACAAAGACCCCTTTGGCCCTTTTTCTCTCTGTCTTACTTGCCTGGAAAAGTCCCAACCTCTCGATGCCTGTGCACTCTTCTGCACTTACGCGGGCAATGGTTGGAACACACACACACACAGACACACAAACACATATGATCATGTTCATTAGTCGTTATTAGTACATTTATATGTTCCCTTGAGTCGGTTTTTCCTTCAGTTGAGTGAATTGTCTCTTTTCTTTCTGTCACTTTCTTCATATCTACTGACAGTCACTTCACTTGTGGATTCAATTATATCCTTTCATCCCTGTTTAAAGAATTCATTTCTGCATTTACGCTCTGCTTTTTCCTGTATCATAAATTTTTTTCCTGGTAACATAACTTTCTCACTGGAATAATACGTATTTTTCCTTAACAATATGCCTATTCCTTGGGTTTATGTCACCCTAAGATCTTACCTTGTTTCTTTTCTTACATTCAAAGCAAAATTCTTTGAATTTCAGTACTTCTGGTCTCTAGTTCATCTTCTCTCACGAACTGGCACCAATCAGGCTAACCTTAGCCCCCGTTCTCTAAAACTACGTTGAAGAAGTCACCAATAACCTCTGTGATGTGAAGCTAATAGCTATTTCTCAGCCTTCCTTTTGTGGACTTCTCAATGTTATTTAATCTTTTTTTTTTTCTTTTAAAAACCTATTTCATTTGAACCCTAAATGGGCACACTCCCTTGATTTTCATTTGACATCAATGCCTGTTTTTTATCTATCCCTACTTTCTTCTTCTTAGTCTGCCTAATACATAAAATTTGGCATACACTTAGTTTCAATTGTCATTTTTCTGTTTATACCCACTTTTTCACTGAGGTCCTTCTCTGCAAGCTGGGTCCTTTTCAAGTTATATCTCTATTCCTCCCCTACATACCAGACCATGACTCCTCTATCCAGCCATTCACTCCGCATCTCTTTTTCGGCGTCTAGATTGTATCTTGGAACTAAGATACTCAAAAGGGAAATCTTAAATAATGCTTCTGAGACTTTGCTTTTCCTTAGTGTCCCTTTCTTAATAAATGGAGCTGTGGTTCAGTAAGTGAAAAGAAAAAGAATTTATAGTTGTCCTTAAGTTTGCTTTCTGCTACCTTCAACATCCATCCATCAATTAGACTTGGCAACTTTCCCTTAGAAACATAAAATCAAACAAGTTTTCAAAGGATCTAAAGACAGAACACAGTGGAACAAACAACCAAAATTTCAAGAAGTATTGGGAAAAGTTTAAAAGACAAATCTCTAACTCTAATGATTTTCAAGAGGTGCAGTGAGGATGATGATGATGCTGTTTCTTAGAAATTGGAAACAACTGGAATTAAAACAGAAAAGGATAGGCTGTCTTCTCTTTGTGTCTGAAAGTATTGCATATTTTGACTTTTTCCTTAATATTCTTAAATTTACTGTAACATGCCTATGTCTGAAACCTTAAGTTTGAGTTTTTCATAATCATTTTTAATTCTGCGAAAATTGTCTCCATATCTTTTTCCAACTAGATCCTCCTTTCTGTTTTTATTTTTCTATCCTATGTTATTGTCAGTATCTCCATCTTTCATATCTCTCTTTACTCCTTTTTGTAGACACCCAACAGAATTTCTCCATTTATTCTTTGAACTCAGTAATTCATCTGTAAGCTGTACAAACATTCAGCAATTTAGTCCTTTTATTGTTGCTTAGGCAGAAAATTCAGCCATTTTGTGTTTCTACTAATACTTTTCATTTTTTAAATTCATTTGTGACTTACTATTTTCTCATTTATAAATATCTTTCCCTTTGTCCTTTAGAATATTGACATATATGAAATAATAAATAAAGTCTTCTAAATGTATTACTAAGTGAATGATTCAATCAGTTAAACTACCAGTCTGTCCCAGGTGGCCTATTGCTCCATTTATAAATTCATCAAAAGCTGTCTGTCATAGATGCTATAAAAGAAATGTCTGATTAAGTGATGTATGAATTAGATACTGTAATAATTTTCTTCTATTTTTAGGATTTTGTTTCTATGAATAATTAAACCTAAATAAGAATATTGCCCCATTTCCTGATGAGAGTCAATTATTTTTTCATTTTTGATGTCAGAGCAATCACAGTGGTTGCTTGGCCTCAGTGAAACATTTATCTGAAAACATCTGTGACATTATGAGATTGTTCATTTATTTATATTTCTTCAACATATTTATTGTTTTAACAGATTTTTTTGTTCAATGGAAGAAATACTTGTTATCAGAGAATGGTCATTTTCATTGTCATTGTTAGTTTGTTTATGATATTTCTTTGATGAAAATGTACATTGCTTTTATTGGGATAGCTTGGCATAATCCTGTGAAATATATATAATAAAGTAAGAGTATTGTCTTCTTATTCAGATTACTGAATAAACTTTGAGAATTTTCTTATTCTGAAAATATCTTGAAAGAGATTAAGTTTTTATAAAATTGTAATACATTTCCATGGCCTACAGACACATGAAAAAAATGCTCATCATCCTTAATCATCAGAGAAATGCAAATCAAAACCACTTTGAGATATCATCTAACTCCAGTAAGATTAGAGCACATCACAAAATCCCCAAATTATAGATGTAGGCATGGATGTGGAGAAAAGGGAATGCTTCTATACTGCTGTTGGGAATGCAAACTAATACTTTCCTTTTGGAAAGAAGTTTGGAGATCACTTAAGGATCTAAAAATATACCTGACATTCGCCCTGTAATTCCTCTACTAGGTATATATCCAGAAGAACAGAAATCACTTTATAACAAGGATATATGCACCAGAATGTTTATTTCAGCCCAATTCATAATTGCTAAGTCATGGAAGAAAACCAAGTGCCCATTTGACCCATGAATGGATTAATAAATTGTGGTATATGTACACCGTGGAATATTATGCAGCCTTAAAAAAGATGGAGACTTTACCTCTGTCATGTTTATGTGGATGGAGTTGGAACATATTCTTCTTAGTAAAGTATCCCAAGAATGGAAGACAAAGTATCCAGTGTCTCAGCCCTACTATGAAACCAATATATAATCATCCACACTTCCATATGAAAGCTATAACCCAACTACAGCTCAGGATGAAGGGGAAAGACGAGGGGAAGGGGATGGGAGGGGGAGGATGAGTGGAGGAAGAGTAATTGGTCAGACCACACCTATGGTGCATTTTACAAGGGTACATGTCAAATCTAAGTTTAGAATATAAACGTCTTAACATAATCATTAAGAAAGTGCGGTGAAGGCAATGTTAACCAGTTTGTTGTAAATATTTCAAATTGTATATAAAACCAGCATATTGTACCCCATAAATGCATTATTGTACAGGGCTATGATTTAATAAAAAATTGTAACACATTTTTAATAGATTGGGGGGCTATGTGATGTGTTTGTATATCAGTAAAATGTATATATTTTGATAAAACTTAATTTGTTCATTTGATTTATAATGCAGCAGGTATTTAGTATAAATATGTATAAGATGCTAAGAATGCAAAGATACCACAATTATAAAAAACCCAGATTTGTTTACTCTTCTAAGACATCCTTTTGCAATTCATTTCATTTGGTGGTGTTGATGGTAAAATGAAAGCATTCATTAGTGTAAGAGAATGAGAGGGCTATCTTCACTTCAGTGTAAGAGAATGAGAGGGCTATCTTCACTTGAGTGGGTATTTTAAAAGGAAAATTTGCACAGTAGTTCCGTAAAATAGATTGGGTTGGTTTCCAGAAATCTTTCCATATATAATCAAATGGATTGTCAAACAGAAAACAATTATGGACACAGGTGAGAAGAGATTTTTTTTGAAAGGGTTGTGACAATAAGGGGAGGAGAACCGTATGATAAGGAGAATGTGCTGAGCATAAGATCAGCAGTGTCTCAAGGGTTAGGCACAAAAGGAGTGTTCTTTTATGCGGAGGAGTAAACAAGGCTGGAAAGAATTGGATGCAGGAACATTGGACCAGTGAGAGTGGTGCGATTAGGGACAGTAGATTATAGGGGGTCAGCCTGTTATTAGCAGAGGCCGTGAAAGCAGGGATGAGGCTGCTAGAGCTGAGGCTGGGTCAGGGGCCTGGGGGAAGGAAAGTTTGGTCAAGTTAAGGTAACAGGTGTTCCATCCACGTAGGTCAGGGAGCACTAACAGCTCAGTTGATGGTTTAGGAAGCGCAGAACGGGGATTTGGAGTCAAGGTCTGGCTTTGTCACAGGCAGCGTCCTGAATCTCATTAAGTCATATGGAGAAGGGTTCTTTGTAGAAAGGTATTTCTAGAATACAAAGAGCTAGAGCAATTTCTTTATCGTTGCTTTTTTTTTCCAGGATCATAGGGCTAGGGTAAAATTTAACATTGTTAGCAAAGTGATGAAGACAAAGAGATTTCTGAAGAGAAATGTTTCAGTGGTTATGCATGGAAGACTGATAGAAAGCCCAAAGGAAGGAGGCTAAGAACTTAAGATTGCTATAGTCCCTCTGAATTAACAATAGAACCTGTGCAGTTGTATAGCAGAATGAGAAACGTTAACTGTGGCCAGGAGTGTTGTGTGTGCGCGTGTGTGAGTGTGATGGTAATATCTATCAGTCTCTAACAGTGAAAAAATAGAACGATTTTTTTTTTTTTTGCCAGGGCTGGGTTTGAACCCACCACCTCTGGTATATGGGGCCAGTGCCCTACTGCTTTGAGCCACAGGCGCTGCCACTCCCACAAAAAATAGTAGTTTTTTTCCCTAAATATTGCATGATTTTTGCTGTGCATATTTGCCGACTCCATTGGGGGGATTAGATTTTCTTTTCCCTGCTGCCCAATCCCATCCCAATGAAGGTGCTTAATTTGTTGTGAGATCATCTGTAATTCAAGTAAAAAAAAATGAGAAGTCTCTTCTGAGGGCTACCTGAAAAACTGGCAAAGGAATAATCTATCTCTTTCTTCCTCAACCAAACTCTATAAATGATTAAAATCCTAAAACTATATGCATTTATAATTATTGTTAGAGTTTAATGTGAGGAATAAAAAACATGCTTACTGTAAGAGGTATCAGTCTCTAAACAGCTTACGTTAAGGCAAGAGATTTAAATAAGAAGATCCTTTCAAGTGAAATACCCTAATAAAAAGCAGAAAATTAGAAACTGAAATAAGTTTTTGTATTACTTATTGTTTTGTCTATAGAGTTCAATTGAATCTCGAAACAATATATATTTCATATATTCTGGTCTTAACATCCACAAAGTCTTGAGTTTGGAACCCTAAAAGCATTCATTGTACAGCCAAGCTGTTTTATTCTAGTTTGCAAAGGAATTCACAGTTTGCCAAAGAATGTATTACCTCAATAATTAGATCCCATAAGTTCTCACTCACAGTTAGAATGTGGATGTCGATGTGTTTGGTGAGATGACCAAAACAGCAGGTCTGAGAAGATACAGTGCTGATGTGCACAATCAAAATGCAGAGGAGAGACAGTGATAAAATAGCGTGATAAAAAATGTATACAACATTGACTGGGATGTCTGCAAAGCACTCCAAAGACATAGATTCAAAATGAATCTAAAACTAGGTTACTTGTGTCTACACATAAGAGATGTATGTGTATTCTCTTGTAGGTAATGTTTGTTTCAAGATAACAGCATCTTGAAACATACCAAATGGTTTTGTTCATCTTCAAGCATATTTTTCTTAGCGCATTTGTTTACTGTGTCATTAACTCAGTTTAGAGAAAGCTAGATGCCTTTTCACTATGGACATAAGGTAATGATGAAAACGCATGGAGAGAAACATTAAGTGATCATTGGATGGAGTTGTAATAAAAAATAATCTGAATATCTAATTATTGAAATAGATTCCCAGAAGCTTGCCAAAGTTTACCTCAGAATCTAGTAGACACTTCTGGAATGCTCGTAGGAAGGAGGCACTCTGACAGTTTAAGAATTGCAAAACATCTCTTTCCATAGAGCTGTCATTCTTGTAGTCTTAAGGACACAAAGGGGACAGACATCCTCCTGGGCTGCCGAGTACCATCTCTAGTCTGTTATTAGGGAGCAAGGAGTATCCCTGCGTTACTCAGTCCCAATACAGAATTTCGTGATGCCCAAGCATTGCCATCATTACTGCCCAGATGCTTATTGCATAAAACTAAGTGGGTTTACAGGTAGCTGTGGAAATGACTTTGGAATAGACCTCATTCAAATCCTCTTACAACAGAAAATGTTATTGTCAGAATAAATATCAGAAAGGATAAGCTGTATATGCTTATCTTTCTTTTCGACTCATTATAGACAAATTTATTTTGACTTCGCTCTTGGCATTGAAATAAATGCCTTTTTTATTTTGTGGCACAGACCTGGTATTTCTTGACCTTATATACTAAAGTTCTCTCTCTTGTAAGTTATTTGGAAGAATTGGCCACATTGCCAAGTGTCTAAGACTGACCTCCTTTGATCTTCCTTCACTGCCAGGCAAGACTGTTGCAGAACAGGCTAGATGAGAGCCTGGTGAGTACCGGTGATGTGCAGAGGCCTCTGCAAAGAATCAACACACAGAGCACACGCTTTGCGCTTCTGCCTGAGACATTCTTTCCTCTCCTCATCGTTAGCTTTTGCCTGTCTGGGAAATTACTACTCACAACCACGCTGACCCTTCCCCTCTGAATGAAGCAGTTATTTCATCCTTCATCCTCCCATGTTCAGGGGGATCTCCCTCCCTTAGGGGCCTTGTTTCTCATTCCCAGAGCCCCATGCCCATTTCCCCAACCTCCAAAGATGGCAAGTGTTTTGAAAGCAGAGGCCATTTCATAGTTATGTTTATCTTCTTACTCCTAGTATAATGTTTCTCATATAATATGCTCTCAAAATGTACCTATTGAAAGAGGAAATGGAGGCGGCACCTGTGGTTCAAAGGAGTGGGCGCCAGCCCCATATGCCAGAGGTGGCGGGTGCAAACCCAGCCCCGGCCAAAAACCCCAAAAAAAAAAAAAAAAAAAAAACTCCAATAAAAAAGAAAAAAAAGAAAGAGCAAATGATTTCTTATGAGTTATTTTTATGTAATTTTTTATTGTTTCAGATTCATTGAGGGTACAAAGAACTCGGTTACACTGATTGCATTTGTTAAAGTCCCTCTTATAATTGTATCTCACCTGCAAGAGATGTGCCATACACTGTAACCCCCTCAACCTTCTCCCTCCACCCCTCTCCCCACTTTTTCTGGTTTTGCCACTCCCACCTTGAACTCATGTGAATTGAGTTTTTCCTCTTATGAGGGTCCGTATTAGATCGTCTACCAGCTGCTATTAGAATTGAGTATGTTGGAGTCTTGCTTCTCCATCTCATGATACTTTACTAGGAAGAATGTGTTCCAACTCTACGTGAATATTTTGAAAGGGGAAAATTATGATAAGCATATATGTATATATATTATATAAAGAAATTTCAGAAAATGCAATTGTTACTTGTGTCTTCACAAGTTATAAAAGTATTCTCTCTTTTCCATCTGTCATTGGGATTCCTCTCCTGGTAATGCAAACATTTTCGGTGTGCATCCTGGTTAGCTTTTTTTTTTTTTTGGCTACACTCAGTATTGATTCTTAAAAGCAAAACCTCTTGCTGTTTGAAGTCAGAAAATGGAGAAGACTTTCATGACATGTCTTAAAATTGAGAGATTTGAGTAGGGAAAGTTTCCAGCAGGTGCTAATTAAATCAAGAGGAGGGCTAAAAATGAACTGAGTTCTTTTAGTAGGAATTTGAAAGCTTCATAGATCATTGCAAAAACTAAAGTTCCAGTTAGTTACTTTAGAGTGTTTGGCAATTTAGATGGGTTAATAGATGACCTAAAATTGGCTGGCATTCTTTCATATTTCCCTCATTAAATTGCATATTCAAGGGTGGTGCCTGTGGCTCAGTGAGTAGGGCATCGGCCCTGTATACTGAGGGTAGCGGTTTTGAATCCAGTCTCAGCCAAATTGCCACAAAAATAGCCAGGTGTTGTGGAAAGCACCTGTAGTCCCAGCTATAGGGGAGGCTGAGGCAAGAGAATCACCTAAATCCAAGAGCTGGATGTTGCTGTTAGCTGTGACGTCACAGCACCCTACAGAGAGCGACAAAGTGAGACTCTTGTCTCTTAAAAAAAAAATTGCATATTCAAAAAAACACCCCGAAGGTTTAAGATTAACAAAAATGTCTCCTATGCCTTCATAGAGGAAGAAACTTTTTCTTATTTCTCTTAGTTGGCTTTCCTACATAACACTGAAACTAATGTTTGGACTTCATTATTTTGGCATCATCTCTGATCTCTTGTTGAGCAACAGGATTTTAAAATAATTTGTGACATATTAATATGAACTATGCTTTAATCAATTTTCAGGGTTTTTAAAAATTCTTAACCTTAAAAGAGTTCCAGGAAAATTTGATTTGAAATTTTCATAAGGATAAAAATGAAATCCAGAGCTAAGTGTTCTACAGGTTTAATAATCACACCATATCCATTTTCTTTAGTCATAAAAATATGATTCAATTTTTTTTAATAAGGGTTTGAACAGCAGGTTGCAAAGCAGGAAATTGCCATTCTTTAAAAAGCCACTCGAAATTTCTGAACTGCTTTATTAACATTAGTGGATTGCTTTTGGCACATCAGATTTCAGACTTGGTTATGCTGAATTTAGTTAAAGAAATGTTTGATGACCCACAGCTTTTTTATTATTTGTACTATAAGAAGTTTAATTTATAAAGTAAGTTAAAACCAGTCAGCCCCACAGTGTTTTGTCACTGTGGTTACTGAGTTTTATGGAAAATATGGTAGAAAAATAATTCATATAATGACATCTGCCTTTAATATTTACGATGTATTTTTAAAAAAATTTTTCAGAGAATCAAAACCTCTCTCAATTTGCTTTAAACTTACAGTGGTCATGTTAAAATAAACTATGAACAAATTATGATACAATAATTTTTATCTTGGTTGTATTTAAATATTCC
>CAUYON010143191.1:0-14095 GCA_963573935.1 Arctocebus calabarensis | reverse complement strand
AGTCTCTCGCTGTCTCCCTGTGTCCCCAAAGGGATGTTTCTGGGCAGATCTCGCCAGCCAGAGATGCCTGAAGTCTTCTCTCCCCAGTCTCACCGAGCCCAGTTGCAAGGAAGCTGTTACTCGGCCACCATCTTGGCTCCTCTCAAAAGGCAAAACTCTTTGACTGGCGATGGAAGTCAGTAGGTACTTAGCCGCAGGAAGGGTGTCTGGAAAGAATAACCACAAAGGACAGTGAGGGAACTGTTTGGGAAATGTCAATGTTCCATAGCTGGATTGAGTGGCACCTGCATTGCCGTATACATTAGTCTAAAATTATTTCCCAGTATGCTTAAACTGAAATCTTTTGATTTCAGATTAATATGAGGGTACAAATGATTCAGTATCTACCCAGAGCAATAAAAAGCTGACTTTCATTGCATGTAAATTATACCTCAATAAAGTCAATTTTTTTTTAAAAATTATCTATTGCCTAATGAGTAAGACATAAGTTAGTATGATTATGATTATTATTATCGTTACTGTATAAAGCAAATGAAACTGTTGAAAGAGAGGAATGAATGATGTGAAGCTATCTTTATTTTATTTGCAAATAATTCTTCTAGAAAGAAAAATAAGATGGGTATAAATTAACCTAAAAAAATAAGCTAAATGGTAATATATGAGAATCCGATGAGTCCAACTGTGAGGCAGTGGATCAGAACATGGTTACGTGTTATATTGATTGAGAGCTAGGGAGTCAGAACATGGTTACATGTTATATTAATTTTCTGCGGCTTCTGTAACAAACAACCACAAACCTTGTGGTTTGCAACAATCCACATTGATTCTCTTATAGTTCTGCAGAAGAGAAATCTAAAATAAGTATTATGGGGCTAAGATCACGGTATCAGGAGGATTAGTTCCTCCCAACATCTCCAGGAGAGAACTGGAGCTGCGGCCTTGTTCCTCCAAGTTCAAAACCAGCAGTGTAACAACATTTTTTTCTCTCACATGCTCGTCTCTCCTGCATCAAATCTCCCACTGCCTCTGGTTTTTACAGATCTGTCATTGCATTTAGGGCCTACCCAGATACTCTGAAATAATCCCCTGTTTTCAAACCTGAATCCATTCCCTTTTTGAATACCAGGAAACCTTCCCGGGTTCTGGGGATTAGACAGGGTTAACTTTGGATCAAATGTCAAATGTCCTAACAGCAAGCTAGGAAATGGGAGAAGAGAAGGTAAGACACCAGAGTGTTGGGCAAAATTTTAATTTAGAAAGTTTACAAGTGTTTGGTGTAGGAGAAACAAATTGGAAGCAAAAACAAACATGCCAGATAAAGTTCTGTTGTTATTTTTAGGTGTCTTAAATGTTTATCTACGCTTGAAAGGGCAGACGACAATAGAAAATCCACTGTGGTCTTCAAGCGGGAATAAAGGACAGCGATGGAATGAGGCTCATGTTAACATATATCCGATTACTTCATTTCAGGTAAGGGAATAGCCATCATTGCTGCTATCAGATTGCTACATACGAGCATTTATTAAAGGGGGAGTAGAGAAAATGAGGATTCAGAAACATTAGCATCCCAAGAATCGTGATTAAGATTCTTTAGACCTAAAGTTATTTTAAAGAGAAAGACCTTTTTGGTTTATTAACTAACACCTATCAAGTAATGCGTTTTGACAATTTCCCCTCAAAATTCAAATGATTGGCCTGGAGAAAACATCATCTGGATAAATTGGGATTCTCTAAAATCACAGGCTTGTATTTTATGTATCTGAAGAAAAACAATACAGGCTTTTATAATAAGGGAACGAGGTAATCAATTCCCAATTAAATTGCTTGAATTTTCCTTGATGGAATTTTATATACCCCTCACAAAATGTGTCTCTTTGATTTAATGCCAGAATCAGTTTCTTATCACTTTAATTATCAAAGTCAGATGACTTTGACCAAGTTGTTGTTCTTTGTTTTTATGTAGAAAAAGCTTAGAGAGTTAGCTGTAAAGATATCATAAAAATTTAATGACTGTAACAGTAGCCATCATAGCCAAGAGACATAGATGATAAACTATTTCAATGGAGTTAAGAATACACTTTCAGGGATGTTAATAACGATCTAAATATACACATACGTAAATGTATATATTAACATAGTAAATTGCACACGAACTTTAATGTCCACCTCTATAAACTTAATTCCAATATATCAAAATATTTCTAAGTCTTTAAAATGTACTAAAATATTTTCCAAATCTATGACACATAATATATTCTATAGTTCTATGCTTTCTTGTGAAAAGATTCAAATCATTTTATCACATTGTGTAGATAGCATTGGGTATTACTTCTGCCAGGGATTGTTTGGGTACATTTCACAGTGTATGGTGTCATGGTATAGAAAATCAGAGACATACTCCATATACCAGTTTGTATTGGTGGAATGCATTTTTCTTGTAATCTAATCCATAAAATACTAATTTTTTAGAAATTTTACTTCTAAATTGAACCTGGATGATCAAAATGGATTCAGTCATTCATAATGGTGAAGAATACGGGAATGAGAATAGCCAGTTATCTATAAATACACCAATGATTGACCACTGGCCAGGCATGAAGTGGCTCATGCCTCTAATTTCAGCACTTTAGGAAGCCGAGCCAGGAGGTTGCCTGAGGTCAGGAGTTCAAGACCAGTATGGACAACATAGTAAAACCTCATCACTATATATATATTTTTTAATTTAGCTGGATGCAGTGGTATGTACCTAGTCCCAGCAGAGGTGAAAGGATTACTTGAGCTCAATTTGAGGCACAGTGAGCTAGGATGATGCCATTGCTCTACAGCCCAGGCAACAGAGTTAGATCTCGTCTCTTAAAAAAAAAATCCCCATATGATACCCACGACTTTAGGAAAATAGCAGAAATCATTTTGTTTGTATGAAGAACAATACAGCTGTCAAAATCGAATCTATGGAAACATAGATTTAACTAAAACTGGGAGGACAGAATTCCAAAGCATTCCTGAAAAAAGTAAACTTAACATTAAAATGCATTAGAAATCCTTCTTTCTAAAAGTTGTTATTCTAGACATATTTTTGTTTGCTACGTGATTACCTCTCTGACACAAATTAGTAAATTAAATAAATATATAATAAGGATTAAAGAAAATACTTATGTTAGTGTTGCCTGTAAGATGTTTCATTGCATTTACGTGCATCTAATAAATATTTATTGAGTGCCTTTAGAACAGTCATTACCATAGACAATGGTTTGAAAATACTCATGGAGTTCCTGCTGTAGGTCAGGTACATGGCTCAGCATGAAGATTTGAAAATGTACTGTTCACCTCAGGGTGAGTTACCTGAGATCATTCACATATGCAGTAATGGCCATGACAGAGACGTGCACAGGGGCCTGTAAACACATCGGACCCACAGGAAGGATAGGGAACAGTCAAGCAAAGTGGATTGTATGAAGCGAAACTTTCAGGAGAGGAAACGCAAAGCAGAGAAAAGGCTATTGTTAATTCTCCAGCAAAGTTCAGAATAAACAGAAATATCAAGGTCATATGCCACAGGATCTTCCAGAAACACAGAAAGATATTTACCTGGAATTCAGAATACAAACTAGATCATAGAGTGGCTGCTTAAGGAATCTGAGGAGCTTAGGTAATGGGGAGTCAAGAGATTTTCCTCAGGGGAGCCCGTGGTACACCACTCAGGGTGTTTGTTATGAGGAATACTGGTTCAAGTAGGGAACATGTGGTGTGCAGATGAGTTAGGTTACCTGTGTAAAATCCACATAAAAAGTACTCAAGGGATAAACTAGGGAAGTGGTAAAAAGAAAAGAGGATGATTTCAAGATATACTTACACGCAAAAACTAGCAGAACATTTTTATGTTTGAAATTTGGGAAGTAGCCATGAATGACTAATAATTTTTCATCTAGAGCAGTGGTTCTCAACCTGTGGGTCATGACCCATTGGAGGTCGCCTAATATCAGATATTTACATTACGATTCATAGCAGCGGCAAAAACTACAGTTATGAAGTAGCAATGAAAATAATTTTATGGTTGGAGTCACCACAACATGAGGAACTGTATTAAAGGGTCGCGACATTAGGAAGGTTGAGAACCACTGATGTAGGGAGTCCTGAGTGATATTTGTGCCGCATGTTACCTTTATCAAAAGAAGGAAAAGGCACAAGTTTCAGAGATGAATAAGATCACTTCTAGCTGGGGCAATTATGTGCAAGAGTTTGTTATGTGTGTTCAACTAAAATTTGGGGGACAGATGTATCTGTGAGCCATCAGATTGCACATGCTACCTAAAACTGTAAGAGTAGTTGACATGAACAAGAGAAAGTACATACATGGAAACATGAGTAAAGAATAAGTAGTGCAAAGAATCAATCAATCATTAAGATGAACTGTGGAAGAGGAGCCCATTCCTAAGCAGTATTTTTCAGAGTTAAAAGGAAAGAGATCTAGATGTCCCTGGAATTTAAAGAAGACAGTGAAACTCGAATTGAAAATCAGGTTGAGGGCGGCGCCTATGGCTCAGTGGGTGGCCCCATATACTGAGGGTGGTGGGTTTAAACCCTGTCCTGGACAAACTGCACCAAAAACATAGCCAGGTGTTGTGGCGGGCACCTGTGGTCCCAGCTACTCGGGAGGCTGAGGCAAGAGAATCGCCTAAGCCCAAGAGCTGGAGGTTGCTGTGAGCTGTGTGACACCAGGGCACTCTACTGAGGGTGACAAAGTGAGACTCTGTCTCTACAAAAAAAAAAAGAAAAAGAAAATCAGGTTGAGATCAAGGACATAGTAATTAGAAGGAAATTGATAGGATGGTTTCAGCTGAGTTACAGAGGCAGAAGCTACACTTGCAAGTGGATACAGAGTGTCCACTCTAGAAAAATTTGGATAAGGTGGTAAATAATTTTGTAAACAAAAAATCACCATATTAACTCAAATTGCTTCACTGTT
Organism: Arctocebus calabarensis; assembly: GCA_963573935.1. Classification (NCBI taxonomy): domain Eukaryota; kingdom Metazoa; phylum Chordata; class Mammalia; order Primates; family Lorisidae; genus Arctocebus; species Arctocebus calabarensis. The sequence goes on along the minus strand of CAUYON010143191.1, from coordinate 9,129 downwards.
CAAAATTAATAGAATGAGCCACAAGCAGATATTAAATTATTATATATATTTATTCAAGTAGTTCTTTTCCACTATCATTTTTACAGTAGAAAAAATACAGATTTTATTTTATATTATGGTGTTTTTGCAAGGGAATGAACTTCTTAACAGTGTTACAATGGGCAGTATCCTGAAGGGAGTGTCTCCCTAAATATAAATAATGAGAGAGGTTTCACAGGGGGAAGAGACAAAGGGAGCTCAGCGCTGCCTCTAAATTGTGTGTGACAATCTTATAGAAAGAAGTTGCTGTTCTTTATGATTTGGCCCATCTTGGTCGGTTTTGTCCACATTTTAAAATGGACTGATTAAAAGAAGAAATGGCAAGAGTGAATTCGTCTTTTGTTACTCAGAAGCATGATGACTGTAAGTCAGAACAGGGAGTATTTATAATTCATTGTGAGTGACAACAGGCTTTCTGCAGCATTCGAGATTTACATAGTAAATTCACAAAAGCACATGTACAAGATGGTTCACAGGAGAGGTTCAAGAATGTTCAAAGAAATAAAACTTCATTTATAATGGTGCAAACCTTGGAGAACTTTCTCTCTCCTGTGTTCAATTCACCTGCTCATTCCAACTGAGAAATCCGACTGGGTTTCTGTAATGATGTTCAATGTAGTTATCAGTTCTGATGCTTTTTATAGATTTTTCTAGATCCATATTTTTATCTGATATCAATTTTATTTTGCCTGAGGAATTCTTTTAACATTTCTTGTAGTGTGAGTCTGTGAATGTGATTACTTTCCCCTCTTGTACTTCTGAAAAAGTCTCTTTCGACTTTATTCTTTGAAATAGAATTCTTCTGAGGATAGCCTTTTGGTTTGTCCTTTTGGAACTTTAATGATATTGTTCCACTGTCTTCTTGTTTGCAAAGTTTCCTAGAATAAATCTGTAGGTATGTTTATATTTATTCTTCCGTATGTAATGTGACATTTTTCTCTGGTTTGCTTTTAAGATTTTCCTTATCGCTGATTTTGAGAAATTTTTTATGATGTGTTTGGGCGTATTTTTCTTTGTCTCCCATATTTTTAAGGTTCATTGAACTTCTTGGATCTGTGGATTTATATTGTTCATGAAATTGAGGATTTTCGGGCTGTTTCTTCAAATATATCTGCTCTCCTGCCTTTCCTTTGAAGAGTTCAGTCACATAGAGAGTCTTTTGAAAGTGTCACATAGATTGTGCAAGCTGTTCTGTCCTTTTTACATTTTTTTATCTGCGCTTAATTTTGGATAGTTTCTATTCGGTCTTCGCCTTCACTAATCAATCTGTTTTCAAACCTATTCAAGTGTGCTTTGATATCAGTCATTGGACTTTGCATCTCTGTAAGTTCAACTTGGATATTTTTAGAAAATATATTCATGTCTCTCTAGTTAATGTTTTCAAGACAGAAAATCCTATTACGTAAGTGTGTAAGTCATTTGCTGGTGCTGACAGCTATGTCGGTTCTTGGTTAATTTTTCTTGACTGAATTTGCTTCTCATGATGGGTCATTATTTTCCTACTTCTTTGCAAATCTGGTGCTTTAATTAGGGGCCAGACACTGTGAATTTTGTGTTGACAGATGGTGAATATTTTTTGTATTCCTGCAAATATTCTTAGACTTTTTGAGGGATGCAGTTAAATTACTTACAAACATTCTGATCATTTTAGGTCTTGCTTTTAATATGTGTTAGGTGACACTAGACTAGCATTTGGTGCAGGGCTGATTATTTCTTACTACTGAGGCAATAGTATTCTGAGTACTCTACTCAACAGTGAGTGAATTGTGAAGTTTTTTGGTGTAGTTGGTGGAAACAATCACTATTGTCGGTCCTGGATGAACAGGCACTTTTAACTCAGATTCATTTTTCTGGTTCTTTTCCAGGTCTTAAGACATTCTCTTATATCATGTTCTGATCACTTAGTGGACTCAGGCTTATCTGTCTATCTCTCTCTCCCCTCTCCCTCTCTCTCCCTCCCTCTCTCTCTCTTCCTCTCTCTTTCCCTCTCTCCCCCACCTCTCTTTCTCCCTCTCTCTCTCTCTCCCTCTCTCTCTCTCCTTCTCTCTCTCTTCCTCTCTTTCTCTTTCCCTCTCTCCCTCACCTCTCTCTGTCTCTCTCTCTCTCTCCCCCTCTCTCCCCCTTCTCTCTCTTTCACCCTCTCTCTCTCCCTCCCTCTTGATTTTCTGGTACTCTATTCTAAACCCTCTAGCTGCCTTAGTTTTCTTTGACTTTCAGCTGCATCTCCTCAGATTTTCTACCAAGTTTTACCTTGGTTCCCTCTACTTACAGGAGAAACCATTACTCCTTATATCTTGAACACTGTTGGTTCATGTATTTTGTTAACTTATTTGGTTGTATCAGATGGAAAACTCTATTCTTAGCTGAAGCAAATCAAAAATGAAGATTTTTAGTTAATGAATTTTAAGTTATTTAATTTACCAGTGGAAAACAAGGATACATAAAATAATATTTTCATTTTCATATATATATGTTCATGTCCTAGTCTCATTAGCTACAGACTTTCTGTTATTTCATTAATCTTAATTTTTCAAGCAAATATGAAACACTGAATAATGTTACATTTTTAAAATTTGTATTTAATTCTAGACTTGCTTGAATGATTTCATACAAAGTTTTTTTAATGAAAAAATAATTTATAATCTGTCAAGCTTTTGAAATATACTTGCTTTGATAAAATCATTTATAACAGAGGAAGATAGAAAAAAGTAAGTACGAACAAGAAGACCATAAAACCACCAGAAATCAAATAACAATATGGCAGAAGCAAGTCCTTCCCTGTCAATAATAACATTGAACTTGAAGGGACTAAGCAATCCAATTACAATATAGAATTTTAAAGATAAAAAAAGATAAGCTAGAAAGTTAAAACAGACCAAACTGTATATTGTCTGCAAGAAATACACTTAACACATAAAGAGTCACATTGACTGAAAATAAAGGAATGGAAAAATGTATTTCATGCGAATGGAAATCAACAAAAGAAGGAATAGCTATACTTCTAATCAGATAAAAATAGATTTCAAGACAAAAATTATAAAAAAGAGACAAAGAAGTTCATTATGTAAAAGGATCAATTCACCAAGAGCATATAATAATTCTAAATATTTGTGCATCCAGTACTGGATCACCCAGATATGTAAAGTAAATATTTTCAGAGCTATGAGAGATAGACTCCCAACTGTAATCATTGGAGACCTCCACTTTCAGTATTGGACAGATCATTCAGAAAGAAAATCAATAATGAAATATTGGACTTAACCTGCATATAGACCAAATGGACTTAAGAGATATTTATAGAATGTTTTATCCAACATGAATACTTCTTCTAAGCTCATGGATCATTCTTAATGCTAGACCATATATTAGACCGAAAAATAATTCTTAAAAGTTAAAAAAAAATAGACATCAATAACAGCAGAAACATTGTAACATATACAAACACACAGAAATTAAACAATCTGCTCCTAAATGGCCAGTGATTTAATGAAGAAAGTTAAAAAAGCAATTTAAAAATTTATCTAAACAAATGAAAATGAGAACACACCATATCAAAATCTTTGGGATACAGTGAAAGCAGCAAGAACAGGAAAGTTTATAGCAGTAAGTGTCTACATAGAAAAAGGAGAAAAGCTTCAATCTAGTGATGCATAGCAAAGAGCCAGAAAACAAGTGGAAACCAAACCAAAATTAGTAGCAGAAAAGAAATAATCAAAATCAAGGACGGTTCTGGGCCCAAGGAGGAGGGCACTGCTGGTCCCGTATACCAGAGGTGGTGGGTTCAAACTCAGCCCCTCCCAAAAACTGCCAAAAAAAAAAAAAAGAGAGAGAGAGAGAAATAATGAAGATCAGAGTAGAAACAAATGAAACTGAAATTATAAAAGCAATACAGAAGATAAACAAAATTTTTTTTCAAAAGATAAACAAAATTAACATAGTTTAACCAGACAAACTAAGAAAAAAAGAGAGATGGCCCAAGTAAATAATATTAGAGATGAAAAGAGACATTACAAATGAGACTACAGTTATTGGACTTTAGAGACTACTATATGCAACTATATTCCAATAAATTGGAAAACCTAAAAGATAAGTTTCCAGACACAAGAAACCTACAAAGATTGAGCCAGGAAAAAATTCAAAAACAGAATGAACTAATAACAAGTAAGGAGATAGGAACAGTAATAAAAGTCTCCCATTAAAAAAAGCCAAGGAGGCTCGGTGCCTGTGGCTCAAGCTGCTAAGGCGCCAGCCACGTACACCTGAGCTGGCGGGTTCTAATCCAGCCTGGGCCTGCCAAACAACAACGACGGCTGCAACCAAAAAAAATGGCCGGGCGTTGTGATGGGCACCTGTGGTCCCAGGTACTTGGGAGGCAGAGGCAGGAGACTCACTTGAGCCCAGGAATTGGAGGTTGCTGTGAGCTGTGATGCCACAGCACTCTATCCAGGGTGAGCGCTTGAGGCTCTGTCTCAAAAAAAAAAGACACAGTCAAACAACAAGTCAGACTGGGGACTGGAGGTAGGAATCAGAACTTAGCTTAAGATCCAAGTTCATTCCTTTCATTCAGAATTTCCCTGGGAGCTACAGCACTTGATCCTTTATTGATCAACTTTTGAGATTGGCTTATATTATTTTGCATAAGCAATATCCTCAGTCTTTAAAGAATGATTTTTTTTATTTATTCACTCCGGAATAACAAACTCCATTTTTTTCCTTTCAAAACTATAAACCTTTTCAAATGAAGTTCCAAAATGGAAGAGTGTTTGGCAAGCCACCTAGTTCATGGATTCTGATTAAGATACACATAAGAAAAAGCACCAGCTTCCTTAACAACATATTTCCCGAATCTTCATTTATGGATTGGGGTTGCCAAAATTTAGCAAATAAAAACACATAATGCACAGTTAAATTTGAATTTCAGGTAAACAATGACTATTTGTATATATAAGTGTATCCCATACAATATTTGGGATATACTTATATTAAAAATTGGTAATTGCTTATCTGAGATTCAAATGTAAGTGGGATTCTTATTTATTTTTATTTGTTATTTATTGATTTATTTATTTATTTTTTGTAGTTTTTGGCCGAGGCCGGGTTTGAATGCACCACCTCCGGGATATGGGGCCAGCACCCTACTCCTTGAGCTACAGGCACCACCCTGGGATTATTACATTTTATGCGACACTTCTATATGGACTTCATTCCCTAACTGCATATAAAATTTCCAATAAACTGCTAAAAGGTAGGACAACTCAGGAGGAAAGAACAGCATAGGCGGAGTGACTACTGAATTTCATGGCTGGTGCCAGGCATTTTAGATACTTTTCCCCATTAAATCTTCACTCACACATGTAACTAAAGCCCTGTGGGTTGGCATTATTTCCAGTTTTACTAAGGAAGTCACTGAGGATGACAAAGGGCAAGCAGCATGTCTTAAATCTAAAGTGATTATCTAGGAGAGCTTCATGGAAGAAGAGACCATTTCAAGCAAACATAATGTTCTCCCTCTCCTTTCCCCTCCCCTTCTCTCGATCCCTCCCTCCCCCTTTCTCTGTCCTTCTCTCTCCACTCCCTTCCCCCATACCGGTCCTTTTCTATGCTGCTCCTGTACGTTCATCTCAACTTGGTGGTCAGCCAGTGACAAGACTTGGAAGAAAGAAGGGGTCCTGCTTGGGCCTTGAGACTGAGGCACTTGCCCCAGGGACCTGCAGGAGTGTGGGGCCCTTCCTGGCTCGTAACCAAGTGAAATTCTGCACTCCCATTTGTCACTTCCCCTCACGTATATAAACCTCAGGTAGGAGAAGGAGTGACAGGGCCAAGCAGGATTCAGACACTCCCTGGGTCCTGCCACCAAATTCCACCAAACACTCAAGACAATGACGAACAATGATGGGTCTGGTCTAGTTGGAGAGGAGAGTTGGGAGGGTTATGGGGGAAGATGACAGCCATGGAGAAGGCCCACAAGCAAAGGAGAGCCACTTAAGGTCTCTGAATGAGGCGGCGAGCAGCACCAGTGCCAAGAGGCCCAAAGTGCTAATAGAAGCTTATTGATCATCTGATGAAACACTCTCTGCTTCAAGAGTTTACCTATGAGAATGTGCAGAAAGAGGCCTTCCACCAGCCAGTATTTATTGGGCATCTCCCAAGTGCTGCACACCAGTGCAATACTGTTCCTAGATGCTACGGGCATCAGCGTGCCCTGGGAAAATCACTGACCTTCCCATTTCCTTTCAATGCAGAGGGCAAGAAGGGCCTGGTCTCTGCTTTCCTGGAGTTCATACTCTAGTGGGAGACAGACAATTAGTGAATAAACAAGTGAATAAACGAGCACAACTATTTTAGGTGGCAATAAGCACTTTGAAAAAATAAAATTAGGCAACAGGATGTGAGGGTCAGGGGAACATCACTAGGAATGATGATCCTTTGGCTTGGGTCAAAACCTGGAAACTCAGGGGGAGCCAGCCATGTAAAGATCTCAGGGAGGGCATTTAAGGCAGAGGAAAAAATACACAGAAAGGCCTTGGGGGAGAACAGATGGTCTGTGTGGCAGAAGCAGAGTGACTGAGGGGGAGTGGGGAAGGGTTTGAGGTCAGAGAAGCAGAGAAAGGCCAAATCACGTGCAAGGCCTTATAGGCCAAGGTAAGAAATGGGACCTCATCCCAAGGGCAAGGGGGAAACTTTGGATGAAGAGGTAAGTGATAGCAACAGGGACGAAAGGTTCCAAAGGTCATTTCAAAAATGAAGACAGTTTGATGACAGGGGAGATGTGCAGAACCCAAGACAGGTGTGAGTCAAAGGTGACCCCCGTGTCACTAGCCTGAGTGACAGCTGTGCCATGCTCATATCCTCTGCTTCTGATGTTACAGCCAATATAAAACCAAGGTTAATCCCATGCCACAGGTCACAGAACTTCTATGGGAAGTAAGTACAAACCAAGAAACCGCTAAAGGAAACATCAATGGCAGATTTGAAAGTTGATTCCTGGACAGAATGGCATTAGCTCTTATTTTTAAATTCTGTGCAGGAATAAAAATCACACTGCCCTATCTTTTTTCAATAAGCAAAAGGCTGTTCTGCATTAGGCTCATGAATGAAAAGCCAGCAGAGTGGCATCCAGACGTTCCCAGGTTTTGTCATTACCAAATTCATCATATTCATCTGTGTTTTCCTATGTGTTCTCTGCTGATCAACCCAAACGATCCCCACCAGCCTCGGGCAAGAGAAGGCATCACAAGCCCCAGATAATGTTAATGCTCGGGATGCTGACTTGTATTCATGCGCCACAAAACGCATTCAATGGCCACAAGCTATGGTTAATGATAACGTGGTGGCCCAGGCCGAATAAATGATGCAACAGAAAGCTGTGGCAAAGGGGTTGTAGTTAAAAGGACACGTTCAAGTGTAACCTGGGAATCATTGACCATTTCCTCCCGATGCAGATTTAGCCTGCAAAAAAAGCAAGTTAGTCTGCGAGCAGTGGCTCATGCCGGTAATCCTGGCACTCTGAGAAGCTGAGGCGAAGAGACTGCTTGAGCTCGGGAGTTCAAGACCAGCTTGAGGAAGAGCTGAGACCCCATCTCTATAAAAAATAAAAAAATTAGTCAAGCATGTTGGCATGTGAGTGTTGTCCCAACTATTCAGGAGGCTGAGGCGGAAGGATCGCTTGAGCCCAGGATTTTGAGGTTGCTGTGAGCTATGATGGCACCACTATATTCTAGCCCAGGTGAGATCATGTCTCAATTTAAAAAAAAAAGGTGACTCTGTGCCTGTAGCTCAGTGAGTAGGGCGCCAGCCACATATACCAAGGCTGGCAGGTTTGAGCCCGGCCCGGGCCTGCTAAAAGAATAATGACAACTGCAACCAAAAAAAAAAAAAAAAATAGCTGGGTGTTGTGGCGAGTGCCTGTGGTCCCAGCTACTTGGGAGCTGAGGCAAGAGAATCTCTTAAGCCTGAGAATTTGAGGTTGCTGTGAGCTGTGATGCCACAGCGCTCTACTGAGGGAGACATAGTGAGACTCTGTCTCAAAAAAAAAAAAAAAGGAAAAGAAAAGAAAGTTCTAGCACAATATGCTCAGTAGGACTCATTTTACAAATATACACATGTAAATTTGATAAATGGCCTCAATTCCTCCCCTATTTCCTCCTTCAACCTCTGCAGGAGATTTATGGACTTTTTTACACTGAAAGATGTTCATGATATTTGAATGGATGGGAAAAGCAAGGAATAGGTTCGGCGCCTGTGGCTCAAGGGGCTAAGGTGCCAGCCATGTACACCTGAGCTGGTGGGTTCGAATCCAGCCTGGGCCGCCAAACAACAATGGCGGCTGCAACCAAAAAAAAAAAAAATAGCTGGGTGTTGTGGCAGACGCCTATAGTCCCAGCTACTTGGGAGGCAGAGGCAGAAGACTCACTTGAGCCCAGGAATTGGAGGTTGCTGTGAGCTGTGATGCCAGAACATTCTATCCAGGGTGACAGCTTGAGGCTCTGTCTCAAAAAAGAAAAAAAGAAAGAAAGAAAAAGCAAGGAGTACAATGCATACCACATGAGTCCATTTAGTAAGCATATACATATAGTATATAGAACATGTATATAGAATAAATATAATTGCCCTCTTCACTCCTACCCCATTCAAGTATCCCCCGCGCCCTGGGATTATGGCATGAAGAGATGTCACAGTGCATTGTTAAGTGAAAAAAGTAAATGAGCAACAAACATCACATGATCCCATTTCAGAGAAGCATATATCTGTATACAAACAGCTGAAGGAAATCCATTTGCTCGTCTCCCTTTCCTTCCTTAACCTTACTCTGTCCCAAGAGGCAGGAACCCTGATCTAGTAGTTGGGTCCAATTCCAGGATATCTATTGGCCCACATTTATTTACCAGTGGGTTGGGGAGCTATGTTATCATAGGTATGTTCTTTTCCATCATCCCCTTATTTTCACAGATTCTTTTTTTTTTGAGACAGAGCCTCAAGCTGTCGCCCTGGTAGAGTGCGGTGGCATCACAGCTCACAGCAACCTCCAATTCCTGGGCTCAAGCGAGTCTCCTGCCTCTGCCTCCCAAGTAGCTGGGACTACAGGCACCC
>CAUYON010143188.1:0-22389 GCA_963573935.1 Arctocebus calabarensis | reverse complement strand
TTGATGTGCGTTCCTCGACCTTGTCTCTTGACTCAGCTCCAAACCGTTGGCTTTCTTGCTAAATTTCTGTCCTTTAACTCTCCTTCTGGACAGGAGCGTCTGCAGAAAGCTGGCTACAGACCGCCATCTTGGCTCCTTCCTGTGAAAACATTTTTGATCCGTATTTAGAAGTTTTCTCCTGACCCTTCAAATATGCACCACACATTTTTATAGGCATCTTATAGATGGAGGAACTGAGGTTTGTGGAGTCACTTATCCAAGACAGCAGCTGGCAATTCTAAGGGATTCTTGAAATTCTAAAGCCCATGTGCCTGACTTCATACCCCAGACTCTATGCCAGGCATGTAAACCTTGGTAGGTCACTTCTCTTAAAGGGTGTCTATTACATGCTATCTTGCAGACAGGGCAGAGCCAGAGAACTGCAGGTGAGCAGCAGGAAACTAGGAAAGCAGGGCAAAAAAGGGAGCTGTTTCCTGGGGAACGAAGACGCCATAAGAGAGGAAGTTCTAACTAATAGGAGGCCAGGGAGAAGCAAACTACAGAAAGCAGCTGACTGCTTAGCGAACCAAGTACACAAGCTCAGGCCTAGAACCAAGTGGACGAACATCTGCCACTGGGCAGGCCTGGCCGTGGGCCTGTCTTGACTTCCCTGAAGTCAGTTTCACTTGGCTTCCTTCTCCTGGCTGTAGTCAAGTAGCTCTGCTGCATAAGGCCACAAGACCACATACCTGAGGCGGGAATGAGGGTGGGGACGTTAGTCCATTAGTGAGGCAGCGTCCTTTTCTCAGCCCACAGAAATCACAGTGGCTCCGTTTTGTGGTTTTGTATGCAGAATGCAAGAGACAGGAGGCAAAGTTGTGTTCCTGGTGTTCCTCTGTTCCCTTGGGCTCACAGCAGGAGACAAGTTTTCACCTGTTATCTCTGGCCTTTGAAATATTAGCACCTCAGTTTAGCCACAAATCTTCTTCTAGGGGGGAATAGCTGGTCTGCTCGGTTTTTCCAGTCTCAAAGCTTATTTTGGAATGAAGGCTTGTTTTCCCGGGAAAGTAGTCCTCTCCTGTAATCCCCTGTCCTCTGCAAAGGCAAGCGTTTTGCTGCGTGAGCAGCCCACCGGTGTGAGGCCAGAGGAAAGATGCATCCAGGATTCTCTTCAAGTTAAAGTCAACTGACGAGGGCGGCCCCTGTGGCACAAGGAGTGGGGCAACGGCCCCATATGTCGGAGGTGGTGGGTTCAAACCTGGCTCCGTCCAAAAAAAAAAAATAAAGTCAACTGACGGCAAAGGGAGTATGACACAAACCAACTGAGATATGTTACCCTCATATGCTGCCTGGATGTTAGGCAAAAGCAATAAGGAGATGGCATAAACGACTGTCATTGCTTTCGCATACCCAAGGTTTCATTGTGCTCTTCTCGCTCGGTTAGTTTTCTACGAGCTATAGCAACATCATGGTAGTTTTCCCTGGTACCATATATGGCTTTCCCTGTCATCGTCACCAGCCTTTCACACACGCCCTCATTAGCAAATTGATTTCTCCAAGTGTGCGTTACACAGGTATTTTGTATTACAAGCAATGTTAACTGTACTCATTCCAAACAGGTCCCAATTAAAATCTATAAACTCCTTAAGCCTCTATAAAATCCTCCCCATCCACTTCACAGCTTTGTATTAATATTTACCCCAGAGAGGATAAACATCTCAGCCTGTATTTGTCTGATGGACAATTTTTGTTTTCAATAAAAAGCAAAAGCCACATGTTTAATTGGATCCCTTAGGTATCGATTAAAACAATACCAGTTGGATTTCTCAAGTGCTGGAATGGTTCCATAGGGCACCCTAGAACCGCCCTTTGTTTCAAATTCTTTGAGGATGCGCACACTTACCCTTTTCCTTCTGACTACCAGGGTATGGGATTAGCAATGCTGCACACTCAAGTACAGGCAGCAAAAGTTCTCGGGGACAGTGGAGATCTGCAGCGTGCAAGGAACCCGAGAGAAGGCCATTCTAAGCTCTACTCCCATCGTGGCAAAGGCGAGAAGGAAACAGACAGCAGCCACCGGGCACTGGTGTCCTGCTGGCCTGGAGGGATCTGGATGTTGGAAGTTTGCTATATAACCCATCACAAGACAATTCTGCCAAGCCCTCTTTTCAAATCGAAAATGTTAACCTTTCTTTTCATACTTTTCTTTCTTAATCAACATTCCATTTTCAAGGTAGTGAAACGAATCGAAGAATGTGAAATCAATCTGGCACAAGAGAAGGGGGGTAGGATGAGTAAGCTGCAAAGGGGACTGAAGGAGAACACGGGAGATTATTTGTAAGCATAGGATGTCTTTCCTGTGGGTTAATTTCTCCAGGAGGCATGAGCCAGGCTTCTGTGTCACGGGCTGCTGGGTTTATCCCTTGAAACAACAGGCATGAGTCAGGAACAATACTCCAAAACTAGCCCCGTGGGCTCCAGTCCTTCCGGATGCTGTGAATGGGGCACTTTACAGACTCTTGAGAATTCATCCTCCCTCCCTCACACCCACCTCACCTTTACCTTTCCCCTGTCAGTTCAGTCTTTACCAGCAGAAAAGGAGAACAGTGTGTCTTGTGAGGTATTTACAAGAGAAGCAGAAGGTGTAGTCGAAGCGCAGTGGGCATCTCACACACATGTCAGTTAATTATCTCCACAATCCTGTGTGGTTGACAGTGACATTATCTTCACATTACAGATGAAGAAAGTGGGGCTCAGAGAGGTTGTCCTGGCATACATACTGCTCACAAAAGAAGTCTGTGGCAAAACCAGATACCACAGCTCAAAGGTGGAAAAGGGCACAATATCTTATGGGGAAATCGACACTGAAAATGTCTCAGAGGAAATAAAATGGCCCAGGTACCAGGATTTAGAGGCTCTTATGGGGCAACAATATACTACTCCATAGCACCTCACCTGTCTAAATTAGAGTCTAATTAGAGATATTTCCAATCAGATAAGCATATCCAGAGACATTGCAATTATCCCAAATTCTAACCACCAGTTTCTCCAAAATGACTTCCAAAGCCTAGAAACTCACGTCTTGTTAATGGTGCTGATCTCCTCTTAGGGATTCTGCCTTCAGCTCCCGCTCACCATTCACAAAATAGGAACCAAGATGGCACCTTGATTTTCTGATAGGCCACTCAAAAGAATGAAAAAGTAGGGCGGCGCCTGTGGCTCAAGTATGGCCGGCCCCATATACCGGAGGTGGCGAGTTCTAACCCGACCCTGGCCAAAAACTGCAAAAACTAACTAACTAAATAAAGTGACTTAAAAAAGAATGAAAAAGTTGTTAGAGTCAAATAATTCAATGGGTATGGGAATGGACTTATGAGAATTTTGTAGAGTGAAATGATGCTATTCTAACAATTTATTTAACAAACATTTACTGAGTGCTTACTCTGGGTTGGGCCCTTTGATAGGCTGTGGGGACACAGACATGAGGAAATTCTTACCCTTGAGGAGATCACAGTCAGGGGAGAAAAGAAGTAAACAGATAATTAAAAACCCTTAGATAAGTGCTAGGATGAAGGTATGCAATTCTCTTCCCTGAATGCTTTGGGACTGTGAGTGTTTGGAATGTCATAGCAGGATAGTGGCAACTCTATCAGAAGTTTGGAGGCTTGTCTGCCTTGGACTTGAGATCAGCCTAAAGCCAAACACTTGTCTTTTAAATGATTTTATTTTAACAGAGTCAACTCAAAAGAAGTATTCTGTAGAGCTTTATAGAACCTTTTTTTCACTTTCAAATAACTATCTGTTTTGACATGCTTCGGGGGACACTTTAAATGTAGCACAGATAGGACAATACTTGAGTACAACAGTGTGCTGTGACGCCTGATTCAGTAACACACAAACAATTGCACCTTCAAAAATATAAAGAAAAGTATAATGCTGAAAATCATTAACTACAAAGAGGTGACATGGCATGGTGGAGCAAGCAATGATTTGTGACTAGGAAGACAAGGGTCCCTACTGGCTATTCTGCTGTGTGACCCCAGACAGTCCCTGTTCCTCTCTGGACCTCAGTTTCCTGGTGAGTAGATTGGGTGTTAGATGAGAATTTCAATTTCAGTCTCTATATTTTTTCTTTTTTTTTGGAGACAGTCTCACTATATTGCTCTCAGTAGAGTGCCGTGCCATCACAGCTCCCAGCAACCTCAAACTCCCGGGCTTAAGTGATTCTCTTGCCTCAGCCTCCCAAGTAGCTGGTACTACAGGTGACCGACACAATGCCCAGCTATTTTTTGTTATAGTTGTCATTGTTGTTTAGCTGGCCCAGGCCGGGTTTGAACCGGCCAGTCTCGGTGTATGTGGCTGGTGCTGTAACCACTGTGCTACGGGCGCTAAGCTTCTACATTCCTTTTTTAAGTCACTAAGGTCCTAGACTTCTATGGTAATGCTTCATCATTCTGAGGTTCCAACTCAAGTATGCAGGAGATACTCCTTTTGCTTCCTTCCAGGCATGTGGTCAGGCAGTGCATCCTGGGAGCCTCCAGCATTAGGTATGAAGTGTGAATGGAAAAGCAGCCCTCCTCTTGTGGCCGTGACTCTATTACTCCCCACCCCAAGTTCTTCAAACTTCCTGACCGTCCCTTTCTGAGTATTCCCTCCAGATGGCCAACTCGAATTCAACACTTGGATCAGTTCCTCTTTCACAGGAACCAATGAGAACTTGCTTCTTCTTCCCCATCCCCCTCCTCCTCCTAATGCACACTCATGTGTGTAAATATGCACACACACAAGTTTACACATTCTGCCACCATCACTAGAGAGAAAAAATTGGACCCAAACCTCTGTTTGCACTTAGGATCCCAAAGTGACAGCCAAACTTGTACACAGTTAGGCATCAAATGGAATTCCATTCTCCTTGTCAGGTTTCAGACAGGGGAGAGCCCAGAATCCCAACAGTGGGGTATTGGTAAGCACTTTTTACAGGTGATGAGCTAATCAATGTGCAGTTAGGCAGTCTGAAGGCTTCAGCTTTCATCTGAGTCTGAAAATGTAAGGGGCTTGGTATTATGGCTTCCATCCTTATAACTTTCCTTTGAGCTTAGCATGCTTTTTTTCCCCACCAATTACTTCACTCCCTCCATCCACCAAGTACCCACTGCAATCAAGGAGGAACGACATGACAGATTAATCGAATCTTCGTGTCTTTTTAGCACTCATGGGTTATAGACATCTTGGAATTGTAGTTACTTGTATTCCTTTTAATGGATCCCAACAGCCCTTTTCAGTCTGGGCACATTTACCTGCCCAGAATTCACTGGCTAAAGACCAGCAGGTGGGCTAATCAGGGAGCTCTGAAGTTTTCTGGCTCAAAGAATGTAATGCAGTGTGTTTACAAATCCATCCCTCCACCTCTGCCCTAAATTTCCCTTTCCATTCTATGATTTTAGCACTCTGAGTTTGCATTAAGTTCTCAGTTCTTTAAAGTAGACTGAAAAAAATTAAGAATAAAGTGTAGCAGTGCTTCACCCCCTACTGACAAAATAGGGGTAATTGGCTCTAAAGGATCCTTGTGTCTCTTGCTTCTTTCAGGGACCTTAATAGCTCTCTTGCCTTTGCTCCATGGGTTAGGCCTGCATCTGTAGACCAATGAGGGGGGAATGGTTGGAGGTAGTTATCAGAGCCCAGAGCCCTGCTTGCCATGGAAAGCTTCTTGAATTTAATAGCGACTGGCTGGATGCCTCTGAAGATGTCTCAGTTGAGGCCTATTTCATGAATGGACCTTTGTTTATTTGAAAGCCAGACTGCTGTTCAAACCTGATTGTTGCATTTTATGTGATGGACACTGGAAGTACAAACAAAGTTCCTTAGAAAACACTCCCATTAAGTTTACCAATCCATGTATGATCGCCACTTTCTGCGCAGTCAGGGCACAGCCATTTACTTTTTATTGAAACCATATGGTAGGTATTTAGAGCAATCCCTAGGCCAGACCCAGTCATGGTGCCATCCAGGGGAGCAAAAATTAAAAATGGGAAAATGGTATCCAGGTGGCAAGAAGAATTCAGTAGGTGGGAAGGGAAATATTTATAGTTAACGAGCTTTCATAAGAACAGAAATAAGTTAGATGTGATTTGCAGATCCGTAAGTAGGCAGTCTCTGTCTAGGAAAAAGGAAACTTGGAGAGGATTCTCAGAACTGTGCCTCACCCTTGACCCAAACCATCATTCTGTCCTGTCCTTTCCCTTGAATATACTCAATAGATACTATTAAACTTTGAGAATTCCTTGAAAATCATAAATGCCAATGGTCGGTAAGTGGTGCATGCTAGGTGCCATGCTAAGAGTTTTACTCACTTTATCCCACATCATCTTCACGTGGATCTGCAAAGTGGGAGATACTATCCCCATGTCACAGATGACAAAACTGAGGCCCAGACATTAAACTGATCAAGATCACATAGCTAGGAAGTCACAGAGCTGTGACTTGATTCCATGTTTCTCTGATTTCAAGGTCCTTGCTGTCTATAATCTTTGGAAGTCCAGAAAATGAGGAAAGGCACTTGCAAACTTTACTAAAGGATCACAACCTGTCTAGGGGAAGGGTTTTGGGCACATTGGCTGTGGGTCCTGTGAGCCAGCCAGAGTTGCCTAAGCAGCCCTGGGTCTGGAAGCACACAGGTCTCTCTCACAGGGAAGCTTCTAGTTGGTCACGTTCCTTCAGCCCCTCAGTGCAGCCTAGGAATAGTAAGGAGAATGTGAGGGGTGGCTTTGA
Source organism: Arctocebus calabarensis (assembly GCA_963573935.1). NCBI lineage: Eukaryota > Metazoa > Chordata > Mammalia > Primates > Lorisidae > Arctocebus > Arctocebus calabarensis. The sequence goes on along the minus strand of CAUYON010143188.1, from coordinate 15,642 downwards.
AACACCCACAGAAAGGCATCAGCACCATCCCCTTCACTCCCGGTCTCAGTGAAGGGAAGGAAGGCGTGACCCTAGCTGGGGAGAGGCAGGAAAGAAGCTGAAGACCGATTTCTGTTGCTCCCAGTTTAATCCCCTTTTCCCACAGCCCCCTGTGAATCCCATTGCCTGCAGGTTTTTAGGGAATCCAACTGGGACTTCGGTCTTGAAGTGTCCTTTCAGAACAAAGACTCAGGCACCCTAGCAGAGTGCCAATCCTAAAATGGCCCCCAACACACTTGGGGCCGTGGAAAGGACCTTGAACTAGGTGTCACGAGATCTGACATCAGGGCCAGGTCTCCCATCTCTGAGGCATGGGACTGTGGGCACGTTACTTAACTGCAACATCGGCCTCTAGATGGTGACTAACATGCTCCTTCCCTTTTGTGCATCACTGGATCATTATCAAGATTAAATAAGCACATACATGTGAAAGGATTTAAAAAATCTAAAGCTCCACCTAAATACACGTATAACGGATTCTGAGAAATTTTAAGAAAGAGGAGCCTCATAGTTGATATTACCCTTTAGATGAGAGAAAATTGGTACTGTCTTCCCCACTTGGTGGACAGGCTTTCTCGTCCTTAAAGCACATTTCCCGAGCAAAAGGAAGCCTTCATCTAAGCCCGAGCGCTACATTTCTGATACGAGATTTAGTTTGAGATTTAAATGAACCCTGTCTCTCAAGACACAGCTTTGCATCTATTTTGTATTCAAATTTATTTATCTAGAGATGAAATTGTGCATTCTTTAATTCTACTCACAGCATATGCAAGCAGACCAAATGAGGTGCTGATCCAGCAAAATGGCAAGTAGCCTTTTGCTTCCCTGAAACTGCTAATTTTACAAATGGCAGAGTGTTGAAACGTGGCACGGAATATCTATTTTACTAGAATCTGGCAAAACGGGCACATATGGTCTTGTCAAGAATGAATCAAACACAATTCCAGGATTATAATTAAGTAGTTGAAATTCCAAGAGGAAGAACTGAACATGAAGAAAGTGAGATTTAGTTTGCTTTTGGTTAGCTTTCTCTCAGGCTTCTTCCTTCGCACATTATCAACAGCATAGCTATTTTGATTTCTTAACCTGAGAAACGTTTAACTGTAAATTATTAAACATTTTCTCCCCAACTCTAATTGTACTTGATTTAGCATCTGTACACCACTGTTAGGATACCCTATATGATAGAATGCAAGAAGTCCAGATCTAGAGGTCAAAGCCAAATGTCCCCATATAAATATTTAGGTTCACATCTCCCGACAAAGCTAAACTTTGGACCAATTCCATAGCAGGCCAACGAAGATAAGGAAGAAAGATGGGGAGCCTTGTAGAAGAAAACACACTCTTCTCAATCGCTCTCTCTTTTAGTAGTTTTCTACCTAAAGGCAAGGACCATGACCCGGTCTGGTCTGTAAGCCCAGCATCTAGTGAAAGGGCTGGCATCTAAAAAAAAATTGATTTGGAGATTTGCATCTTGTCATCAAAAAACATCCCCAGTGTTTCTCTTAGAGTTTCTGTGGACCTCATTTTAAGTCCTCATTGATAACTCACCATCTATACTTTACAAACACAGGTCAACCTAAAGATGGAAACAACCCATGTTGTTTCCCGATGAATGGGTAAACAGCATGTGGCATATCCATACAGTGACGTATTATTCACCCATAAACAGGAATGATCTATGCTGTAATGTGGATGAACCATGGGGACATTACACTAAGTGGAAGAAGCTAGACGCAAAAGGCCTCATATATTTATATGATGTATCAGAATAGGTACATCCATAGAGACAGAGAGCAGGTTAGTGGCTGCCAGCTGAAGGGAGGAGGGCGAGATTGGAAGATGATCACAAAAGGATGTGGAGTTTCTATTTGGGATGTTGAACTCTTCTTAAATTGATCGTGGTAATGGTTGCACAATTCCGAATCCATGAAAAACCTTGAAGTATACACTTTATTATTTTTTTTTAATTTCAGATTAAGATGAGGGTAAAAATAATTAGGTTTCATTGTTTGCATTTGTTATGTAAAATCCAGGTGGCATCTGAGCCTTTCATCCAGGAGTTGTGCCATATCCCTACATTGTGCCCATTAGGTAAGCGATTACCAATCCCCTCTCTCATCCCTCCCTCTTCCTTTCCCCCCCATTTGAGTTTAATGCAGTTTTTCTCTTTATGGGCTTATAGTTGTTCATCTACTAGTTTCATATTAGTATTGAGTACACTGGACACTGGCTTTTCCATTCTTATGATACTTTACTAAGGAGAATGTTCTTCAACTCCATCCAGGTAAATACAAAAGTTGTAAAATCTCCATTTTTTGATGGCTGAATAGTGTTCTGTGGTATATATATATACCACAGTTTATTGACCCATTCATGGGCACTTGTGTTGGTTCCACATCTTGGTGATTGTGAATTAAGTAAGCTGTGAAAAACATTCGAGTGCAAATGTCCTTATGGTAAAATGATTTTTTTTACTTCTTTGTAGATATCTAATAATGGGATCATGGAATCAATTGGAAGATCTACTTTTAGCTCTTTGAGGAGTCGCCACACTTCTTTCCAAAGAGGCTACACTAGCTTGCAATCCCACTAACAGTGTACTCATTCTCAATTGAAGCAACACCAAAAATAAATAAATGGGACTTGATCAAGTTAAACAGCTTCCGCACAGCTAAGGGCACAGCCAGTAAAGCACACAGACAGCCTTCAGAATGGAAGAAGATATTCGCATGCTACAAATCTGACAAAGGGCTGATAACGAGAATGTACAGAGAATTCAAAGTAATCAACAAGAAAAGAGCAAAGCATTCCACCTATCACTGGGCAAAAGACATGAACAGATCCTTCTTTGAAGAAGACAGGCCAGCAAACACATGAAAAAATACTCATCATCCCGAATGATCAGAGAAATACAAATCAAAACCATCCTGAGATATTACCTAACCCCAATGAGATGGCCCACATCACAAAGTCCCAACATTGCAGATGCTGGTGTGGATGTGGAGAGAAGGGAACACTTTTACACTTTTAGTGGGATTGAAAACTAATACACCCTCTATGGAAAGAAGTATGGAGACTTCTCAAAGAGTTAAAAGTAGAATTATACACTTGAAACAGGTGAATCGTATGGTATATGAATTATGTCGAATAAAGCCATTATACAGAAATATTTCTCCCAGATATTTTTGGTGTGCACTTCAAGTTCAGAAGCTGGAGCTGGATTAATAGTTCCTAACCTCAGTTTTGCAGTTTTGGCTCCTCTTTTCTCCTCTCAGATCTTAGGGTATTCAGGTTCCTCCCAGCCTACCTAGTTTTTTTTTTTTTTTTGAGATAGACTCTCACTCACCTGGTCAACTTAGTAGAGTACCATGGTGTCTTAGCTCACAGCGACCTCAAATTCTCCAGCTCAAGTGATTCTCTTGCCTCAGCCGTCCAAGTGGCTGGTTCTACAGCCGTCTGCCACAATGCCCGGCTATTTTTTAGTGACAGGGTCTCATTCTTGCTCAGGCTGGTCTCGAACTCCTGAGTTCAGGCAATCTACCCACCTCAGCTTCCTAGAGTGGAAGAATTACAGGTGTGGGACCAGCCTCCTTACCTAGTTTTTGTTCTGTTTCTGAGAACAAAGAACTCCCTGGAAGAGAATTGATATCTTTTTTTTTTTGGCTGGAGCTGGGTTTGAACCTGCCACCTCTGGTATATGGGGCCGGTGCCCTACTCACTGAGCCACAGGCGCCTCCCAAGAAAATTGATATCATGGAGGGGAAACAAGAACTTTTAGTTTCAAGCTGCGTCTACCCATAACCACCCTGCACCCACTTGGGTAGCTGCTCTACCGTGAAGGTCAGTACCCAGTTATCCCCATTCTCATGTTTTTCTAGAGCCTGCCAAAGCCTAAATCAGGTTACTCCCTTTAAGAGTGAAAGAGTTTGAATATTTTTCTTTCACAAGAATGCAGTAATTCTATTAGGGAAAGCAGCTGCTACAAAATATTTTTTGTTGTTGTTTCATATAAGAAATGGCAACTTACAAGAGAAAATGGGTAGTATTTTTAACTCTGATTTAACGTGACAAGCCCAAAATAATGATCATTGTGCTGTATACTTCATTCATTATGTTGTCTTTCTGATTATTTAAAGAAAAGAAAAAGGAAAAGAAAAACTTTTGTGCTTGTTCAAACCTCAAACTACTTTCAATTTCTGACTTTAAAGGGAGCTGATCCAAAGCAAGAAAATATTTTGACACCTGACAAAAAATTCTTTTCATAAATTAGACAGTGATTTCTAAATAACTGATAGATATAAAAAAAACTTTTCATAAAAACTTCATCAATAAGCTTCTAGAAAGATCATATTGTGGATGAAATTATGATGAGCGTCCTGGAGGCCCATGCCGGAAAGCCAGTGTGCCTTTAATTCAACTAAAAAATATTTATTCAATAGTTAAAGATGAACTGTGATATCAAATATTTAAATGTTGATTAAAAATAAAAGTTTTTGTCAAAACAGACCATAATCTACTTAGAACATTTTTTTGAGGGCTGTTCCCAGAATGTATGACCAAAAATAAGACTGGTATACCAATCACTTCTCCATGGCTTTGAATGTGAACGTATCTTAAGATTTTCTTTGAAGAGTCTTTAAAAGCATATTTTACCAAGATTTTTCAAAATTCAACTTTTATTTTGTTTTGTTATGTTTTGAGGCAGGGTCTTGCTCTGTTGCCCAGGCTGGAGTACAATGGCTTGATCATTGCTCACTGTAACCTTGATCTCCTGGGCTCAAGTAATCCTTCTACCTTGGCCTCTGCAGTTGTGTGCAACCAGGCCTGGCTAATCTTTAAATTTTGGAGGGAGAGACTAGGTCTTTCTATGCTCTAAACTCCTGGACTCCAGCAATCCTCCTGCATTGGTCTTCCAATTAATTAATTGGGATTAATAGGCAGGAGCCAACTGTGCCCAGCTTTAATCTACATTTTAATGTTTATCCATTGCCACGCACCTTATTTTAGTGTCCTTAGTACCCTGAACAGTGCTACTTTTAGAGATATGTATGTATCTCTCTTTTTTTTTTTTTTTGCCGGGGCTGGGTTTGAACCTGCCACTTCCAGCATATGGGGCCGGCACCCTACTCCTTTGAGCCACAGGTGCCACCCTGTATCTATTTTCTTAACTCATTTTTAGTTACTAAGAATTGTTCTGCAAACATCACCATGAAAAAGAGTCAAATACTGAGACTTCAAGGACTATTTGATACCCTATAAGTAATTGCATGAGGCCCCCCCAAAAGAGAAATGCCATAAGTGACTGACTGAGTGAATGAATGAATGGATGAATACATTATTATCCATTCATTCAAAAATACTTGTGAGTACACATATATATACTTTGGAAATACTGAAGGCTTGGTTTGGGGCCACTGCAATAAAGCAAATAATGCAACAACATGAGTCACAAGAATTTTGTGCTTTCCCAGAGCATATAAAGGTTATGTTTATACTATACTGTAGTCTCTTATGTGAGGAATAGCATTATGTCTGGAAAAACAGACATAAGGTATGATTACATACCTTAATCAAAATAACTGTATTGCTAACAATTGCTAGCAATCATCTGAGTCTTCAGGAAGCCACATCTTTTTGCTGGTGAAAGGTCTTGCCTTGATGTAATGTAGATGGCTGTTGACTGATCAGGGTGGTGGTTGCTGAAGGCTGGGGTGGCTGTGGCAGTTTCTTAAAATAAGACAGTAGTGAGGTTTGCTACATCAATTCTCTTTCACAAGATTTCTTGGTAGCATATGATGCTGTATGATAGCATTTTACTCATAGTAGAACTTTCCAATCCTGACCCTAATTTATTAACTAAGTTTGTGTATGATTCTAAATCCTTTGTTGTTATTTCAACAAAGTTCACAGCATCTTTAACAGGAGTAGGTTCCATCTCAGAAAGTTACTTTCTTGCTCATCCATAAGAAGCAACTCTTCACTCCTTCAAGCTTCATCATGAGATCGTAGCAGTTCAGTAGCATCTTCAGTCTCGCTATTTCTGTCATGTCTTTAGTTACTTCCTCCTTTTGAGCCCTCAATGCATTCATGAGGGTTGGAATCAACTTCTTCCCAACTCCATTTAATGTTGAGTTTTTAACTTGTTCTCGTGAATTACAAATGTTCATAATTGCATCAAGAATGGTAAATCCTTTCCTCAGATGACTTTCAATTTCTTTGCCCACACTTATCGGAGGAATCACTGTCATGGCAAGTATTGCCTTAGGAAAATATATTTCTTAAATAATACATTTTGAAAGTTGAAATTACTCCATCAGTGGAATGTTGCGTTAGAAGGCGTGAAAACAACATTAATCTCCATGTATATCTCCAGCAGAGCTCTTAGGTGACCAGGTGCATTTTCAATGAGAAGTAATTTTTTTTTTTTTTTTGCAGTTTTGGCCAGGGCCAGGCTTGAACCCACTACCCTCAGTATATGGTGCCGGCGCCCTACTCCTTGAGCCACAGGTGCCGCCCCAATGGGAAGTGATATTTTGAAAGGAATCTTTTTTTACCCACAGCAGTTCTCAGCAGTGGACTTAAAATATTCTGTCACCCATGCCATAAACGGATGTGCTGTCATGCAGACTCTGTTTCATTTATGGAGCACAGAGAGAGTAGATTTAGCATAATTCTTCAGGAACCTAGGATTTTCAGAATGGTAAATAGGCATTGACTTTAACTTAAAGTCACCAACTGCACTGGCCCCTCACAAGGCAGCCAGCCTGTCCTTTGACGTTTTTGAAGCCAGGCTTTGACTTTTCCTCTCTAGCTATGAAAGTCCTACATAACATCTTCTTTCAATAATCAGACTATTTCATCTACATTGAAAATGTGTTGTTTGGTGTAGCCACCTTCATGAGTTACCTTAGCAATATCTTCTGGGTAATTTGCCTCAGCTTCTACATCAGCACTTGCTGCTTCACCTTGTATTTGGATGTTATAAAGACAGCTTCTTTCCTTCAACTTCATGAGCCCACCTCTGCTAGCTTCAGCTATTTCTTCTGCAGCTTCCTCATCTCTCTTTGCCTTCATCGAATTGAGAGTTAGGGCCTTGCTCTGGATTAAGCTTTAGCTTCAGGGAATGTTGTGGCTGGCTTGATCTTCTATCCAGATCACTAAAACTTTCTCCATACAAGCAATAAGGCTGTTTTGCTTTCTTATCATTTGTGTGTTCACTGAAGTAGCACTTTTAATTTCCTTCGAGAACTTTTCCTTTGCATTCACAACTTGGCTAACTGTTTGATGCCAATGCAGGAGGCCTGGCTTTCAGCAGGAGGCTTAGCTTTTAGCCTATCTTGCCTTTTGACGTGCCTTACTCATTAATCATTTCTAGCTTTCCCTTTAAAGTGAGAGGCATGTGACTCTTCCTTTCATTCAAATACTTATAGTCCAATGTAGGGCTATTAATTGACCTAATTTCAATATTGTTATGTCTTAGGGAGTAGGAAGACCCAAGAAGGAGAGAGATGAGAGAATAGCCAGTTGGTGGAAGTCAGAACTCACACAACATTTATCAATTAGGCTCACCATCTTATATGGGTGTAGTTCATGATGCCTCAAAATAATTACAATCGTAACACCAATGATCACTGATCATCGATTACAATAACATATAATAATAGTGAAAAGATTTGAAATATTGTGTGAATTACCAAAATATGACCCAGAAACATGAAGTGAGTGTGCACATACTGGTGGAAAAATGGAACCAACAGACTTGCTCAATCCAGGGTTGCCACAAACCTTCAATTTGCAAAAATCACAATATCTACGTGCAATAAAGCAAAGTGCAATAAAATGAAGTATGCTTGTATCTATTTTCTGAATTCATTTTTGGTTGCATAGAATCAATCTGTAAACATCACAAAAAAGACCCAAGTAGTGAGTCTTCAAGGATTATTCAATACCCTACAATCAGTTTTGTGACCAAACAGATAATTGCCTTGAATGACTAGAGGGATGAATGAATGAAAGGATAGATGAGTGCATATTATCCATTCATTCAAAAATACCTTTGAGTATATAATGTCAATGGTTGTAAGTTCTCTAAATGGAGAAGAATCAAGTGTTATGAGAGCATATACAGGGTGTCCATAAAGTTTGTGTGCTATTTAAAGTAGACAACCATTTTATTTATTTTTTTTTTTTTGAGATAGAGTCTTACTTTGTCACTCTTGGTAAAGTGCTGAGACATCATAGCTCACAGCAACCTCAAACTCTTGGGCTTAGGTGATCCTCTTGCCTTGGCCTCCTGAGTAGCTGGGACTACAGGTGCCCACCATAACGCCCAGCTATTTTTAGAGATGGGGGTCTCCTTTTGCTCAGACTGGTCTTGAACTCGTGAGCTCAGGCAGTCCACCTGCCTCGGCCTCCCAGAGTGCTGGGATTACAGGTATGAGCCACTGCGCCTGGCCACATAACTATTTTAAATTGCACACATGAACTTTATGGACTCCCTGTATTAGGGACCTGTACTCCAGTCTGGGTTGTCATGTTTAATCTGATACCTGAAGGTGAATAGAAGCTAAGAGGGGTGAAGCTGGGAGGAGAGTCCATGGAGAGGCAATGTGTGATGCCAGGAAGGGAGGACAAAGGTAATAAGAAAGTATCTGGAATAAAGACAAACAAAAAGCAAAGAGAAAGAAGAAGGGAAAGAAAAGGGTTAAAGGTACAATTTTGAAGATGACAAAACAGCGGGAGGACAACTAGCATGCTAGGAGTGGTGGTGCAGAAAGGCTGAGGAAATTTAAAATACTACATCTTTGTAGTTTGGAAGACTTGGTTAACCAGAGTGACTCACTCCTAAATTATGCCTCATATTCCGAATTTTATGGGAAAGCAAGCAGGCTGGCCCTGGGCGTTTCTAAACACAAATTGCCGCTTCAACTTCGACATCGGACAGAGGTTCTGATAGTAATAAAACCTACATTTTATAGTTGAAAACAGAGTACTTATTTTTAAAATTTACAAAGCAGTGCTCACGTGCTAACCACGGTTCCAGGTTCACTCTATCTTATCTCATTGAGTTCTCAAAAGAACCCTCTAGATAGAAACAGTTATGATCCCCATTTATAGACTAGGTAACTGAGGCACAGAGAGGTTAAGTTTCTCGCCTATAGTCACACAGTTCATAAGTGATACCCTAGACCCTTGGCTTAACTCAAAAATCGTATAGCTGGTTAGCGGCTGATTCATGAATGGAGTCTGCTAATTTCTGGTAGAGCACCCTTACTGCAATGCTAACCAGCATTCTACGGAGCTCCCTCCATTGAGTGTAAATGACTTTAGAACCCATAGTAATTGCAAAGATGAGAACAAACCCTTTGGTCTCCCTGTCTCCTCTTTTTTTAAATGTTTCTAGCCCTGGGAGAGGGTGACCCAGCCTGACCTGGGCTGAGTTGCCTCTGGTTTGGTCCCCTTCATCATGGTGTTGCCATTTGAGCAGTGAGTGTTTTGGAGCTGGCAGGAGTATTTTAACACTTCAGTTCTGTTCAGCAATCATGTTAGAAGCCATCCTCCAAGTGTCTAATGACGTTAATGTGTCTCTTTATGAGTGATTTGTAGGCAAATGGACTGCGTTATAGGGTGATGTGCTGAACAGGAAACCAAAATATGACAAACAATGGTAGAGATTAGATTTCAAGGGCATCGAGTAAACTCGCTGTCTGAATTTCCAGAGACGATTTGATTAGGAGGAAAAATGCATCTTTGCTTCATCATTGCAAAGCAATTTCATGCTTCAGTTCTCCATACTTCTGTCTTCCGAACACCTCCACGGGCCACACTTGAGCCTCAGCATCAGCCTGAAGTCTTGTGTGATGGAGTCGCCATCCGAGGTCTCTCTGGGGGTTGTGTTGAAAGCTACGTGCCAATACTCCACTCTGATAGAACATTTAATCATATTCTTTCACCTCAATTAAGTTGAGAAGACTCCAATGTAGCTTTGAAATTGAAAAGTAGAACTGAATGAGAAGGTTTATAGCAAGTATTGAAAAGCTAGGAGAGAGCTAACAAATGTGTTAGCAGGGACTATTACAACCGGGGCCTGCAATCTAGAGTGAGTCAGGGCCCCGTAACTATGGAAAAGGATGTTCTTGTATCTGAACTGAGCTAAGGAGGAGGTGGAGTGAGATGGAGAAGGACATATTCTGGAGAACTTTCCCAGGGGAATGTCTGGCGCCTGGGAATGGTTGAGTCTAATATGTAAAGATTTCAAACACCAGACAGCCATTTCTTTAGGACCTTTTTTGACTGTAGGATTGTTTCTTGATGTGATGCCAGCTCAGCCAAACCTGGTTTCTTTCGAGGGTGTGGTGCTGAGGGAAAGGTGAAGCAGGACTGTCATTTATCCTCCAGCCATTGTGTCCGGGTCACTGTGCATGTATAGGAGTGGCTTCTCAATGGCTTGCTGTGATTCCAATCACCTAGGGAGCTCTGCAAAAACACTGAGGCTCAGGCTCCATCTGGGGGGGGAGGCGGGATTGTGATGCATTCAGTATTGGGTGAGAGTCTAGATATTTGTCATTTTAAAGACTTGCAAGGTGATTTGACATGCAAACAGAATGGAGAGCCACTGACTTAGAGTGTATCTCACTGAATTTGGGGGACAGTTTTCTGTTCTGTTCACCCTTTCTCTTGCAACTTGGGGGTAGAGTCATATTCTTCATTGTGACAAGAGAGAAATGTATATACAGTGGCTTCAATACTTTGAACACACATTCCTAATTTCTTCAGCACCATAGCTCAGTGGTTTGGGTTGCCTCTCTTTTCTGCCTCTGTTTTCAAAATATTGCTAGCTTTCCAGGAAGCCAGTTTTGGCAACCCTTGCCTTCTGTATACTTTTGAAAGAATTGCTTGCCTTCATTATTTTGTGACTCTCCCAGTGTGCAAACGTCTGCGGGGAGGAGAATTTTAGAAGGCCCCAAGCAAAGAAGTCTTCACCGCCCATTGGAGGCTTTATTCCCAGGAAGTTCCCTACAAATATAGGCCTCTGTGCTCCCTGGCCAGCCTTGTTGGAGAGGCCAGGCTGAGCTCTTGGGGCCCAATGGAGGGGTTCCTGGAAAGCAGCAAGTCCACACTGAAATTCCCTGGCTTGGTGTCTCCTGGGGACTTCCCTCAGGAGGCCCATGTGCGCATCTGGGTGAAAAACAGAAAAGCTTTTGCAGAGGAATTTTGCTCTGCCATGGAATCCAGAGCCCAGTTTGGGTGTGTGCAGGTGGAGACAATGGGGAAAGTTTCAACTTTGAGTTTAGGGGCTTGGGAGAGAAGAGATAAGCAGGTTTTGTGTTCCTGACAGAACATTTTCAGAGAGATTTACAGACATCTTTTCCACTCATCATATACATCTGTCAACATTTTGAGTTTGCAAAGGACAGCTGGCATCATTTCATTCTCTGTGCTTTAGGAAATGAGATTGAACACTTGTGAAATACCTCCTATGCCAAGCACTGAGGTAAGTATATTCAGCCACGTGTTAGCTTAGTAATTAATCTTCGTAGCACTTAATGAAGTACCTGTGATTACTAGCCCCATTTTATGGATTTGGGAATCAATGACATGATTTACCCAAGGCCACATAAACCGGGTAAGAAGCTGGGTTGATCTGACATAGAATTGAAGTCATTTTCCTCTGAGGAAACAGAAGAGCCCTCATCCCTCTTTTATATCATATGTTATGACTCTCCTCCCCCATGCCTTCTTTTGTGGATAAACATCTGTTATTTTTTTCTAAATGTTCCCTACACATGCCCTCTTTGTAGATTAACTTCTATTCATTTTTGGTTCTTTGAATCTGGCTTCTATTCCAACCTGTCCCATGAAATAGTCCTCCCAGAGGTCATCTGATGACCAAATTGTCAAACCCAACCCTAATCAGTGCTTATCCAACCTGTTTTCATAGAATTTAATACTTAATGCTGACCGTTCTCTTTCTTGAATTGAGCAATCTCATGCATGACCATCTACACTGACAGCTCCCAAATCTACCTCTGTAGCCCTGACCTCTCTTCTGAGCTTCAGACCTATCCATCTATCTATCCAGCTGCCTGCTAGACTTATTCTTTTGAGGTCTTTCCACACGCCTGAATATCCCACAGGGACTTCACACTGCACACCCCAAAAGAGAATCCAGCATTTCCACTAATAACCTCCCTCACCCCTTCACATGATCTACCAAGCTAGGTACATGGGTATATCTTTTCCCTCACCCATGCATAGAAATCAACCCTTTAAATTCTAGCCATTCTGCTTCACGAATATTTCTCAAAGATGACCTCTGTCCTCTCTAGGCTCAAGACTCCTTCTTTATACAAGCATCTCTCATTTGGAATTCTTTCAAGAGCATCCCATAAGTCTCTCTGATTCTGCTTCACTGCGTGAGTCGATTTTCCATGCTGCTGGCAGATCTCTCATGGTCCTAATTCAACTGTTCAATGGCCCTCAGAACCCGTTTTCCCAAAGTACATTTGTACCCTAATTTTACAGGATGCTCTGCGAAAATGGTACCGTGGTCAAATAGCTTTAGGAAACCCTGTGTACCATATTTTTCTTCTCTTGGAGAGTCAAATTGCATATTAAATATCCTGAGAGGTCTTTGAGTTCCAAACGTGTTTGACTCTGTTACTTCAGCATCCCAAATGGATCTCACCATGGAATCAGTCCTCCTCCCCATACTCATATTTTTAAGCATAAGACCTGCTAACAACCTTTTGCAGAACACGTTTGAAACCATGAGCTGAATGCCGTCCTTGCTGGCATGGTGTATGAGGCCCTTCATCCGACCTCTGCTCACCTGTCTAGCCATCTCTCTCCCTTAAACTCTCTACTCTCAAAATTCTTCTTCTTCCTCTCACACCTCTGTGTTTTTGTGTTTTTTCCTTTGCCTGAAAAGCCATTTCCCTCCCTTCACCATCTGCCTACCTTCAACTCATCATTAAAGACCCAGCTCAACAGTCTTCCCCTCTGTGAAGCTTTCTTTTATTTTCTCCCGGGGAGAATGAGTCACCTCTTCTTTTTACTTAGAATCTTTCCACACACCTTGAATTTCACCCGTAGCACATATGAAGTTATTCTGTATTTTGAGCCTTTTGAGCTGATTGGATTATTCTCTATCTCTTTTTGTTTTAAGACCGCTTTTGTCTCCCGAAGAAAGTTTGGACTCATCACTGACCCAACAGGGAAAACAGTCCCATCCTTTCCAGTTTGCGGTTCACTTGTCAATAATAGTAACTTGGTGCAGAAATGAAACCCAAAGTTACCTGAACCCCTGATTCTGAGAGAGAAGCTCAGGATTCAGCTTTAACTAGTTAGCAGGGATCTTTATTCATTTCTCCAGTTATCTTGAGACCAGGGACTTAGAATAGTGGCCTATCCCATGAAGCCTAGTCATCAGCAAGGAACATATACGTTGCTGGGGGCTTACTCTGTGCAGACACTGTGCTGAGTCTTTGCTTACATTATCTCCTTTCATCCTCACAACAACTTCACTAGGTAGGAGCTCTCATTTGCCTTATGGTACAGATGACTGAGTCTGCTCAGGCTCAGCACTTCCCTGCCCGGTTACCTTGCAAACCAGTTAATCCAGCTGAGCCTCAATGTCTTCACCTGTAAAATAGGAACAATATTAATGTCTCCTTCATGGAATAGTTATGAGATTTCAGTGATACGATGCATACAAAGTGCCTGGCATGATACTCTACAAATGGTAGCTCCAAATGGGTTAGAGATGTTGTTTCCCAAAATGTCAACAATCAGAGACATTGCTTTCAGCCAGGATTAAGGGAAACAGTGGGCAGTTTTATATTAAAGGAGTCCAGAAATGACTATGCTTAGGGAGCCAGAGGAATGCAAGTGCACTTCAAGGGCAGGGAGGGAGATGGCAGCCAGGCACAAGAGTTCTTGATGGGAGAAAGACTGGCTGCATGGAGAGTGAACAAGGCCAGTGAAACTTGGCTCCTGTGCAATCAGGGATGGACTCAGCAAGTGCTGCACTAGCTGAATTTGCACGTACATGGTGGTTTCTAATGCCATCTCTGGAGGGACAGCTCCATCTATTCTTGTAAGAACTGCAGCTGACAGATGTGAGGACCATATGGGGGAAGGAATATAAGTGAAAGTGTAGGACTATCGGGATGGAGCCGGAACCATGGACTCTGGAGTCAGGCTGTCTGGGTCGAAATGATCACTCTGCCACTTGCTAGCTGGGAGACTTTGGGTTACCCATTACCTTTCTAAGCGTCAGTTCCCTCATCTAACTAGAGATAGTAAGAGTGCCAGCCTCCTAGGGAATAATGGAATTTATCCACATGAAATACATGGTAAAGGCTCAAGAAAGGCCAGTTATTGGCATCATTTCTGTGCATGCTGGATGTGTTAGGGGAGACGAGGGTCCGATGGAGAGGACCATAGGGCTTGCTGACACAATCCCAAATGAATCTTTCCCGAATTGGCTTCTGCAAATATTTCATTTGCCTCCATTAATTAAAAGAAGCTTTACATTCTTTTCTCTCAAGTTTATTTCGCAGCTCAGATCTTAATGAGATTTTTAAAAAAACGATCAAATTTTCGATCCAATTTCAAACTACCCTGTAAGATACCAGCCTCTGACAGTTTACACTGTACTCTTTCAGGCATTTTACTTGAAACGACAGTAATGTGCTATTTGCATCTAGTGTAAATTATGAATTTTCACTAATTCTTAGATTAGACAGGGCTTAACTGCTAGGCGGCTGCCTGCACATTTCATCTACTTCAGAGCAGCTTCATTTACTCGATGGTCCTTCTGGGTTTGGGGAAAGGATGTAAAATACCATCAATGAGGTATGAAGGAGGCTTTAAAGGATGGAGTCTCTCGCTTTCAGAGTGGATTGAACTGCTGCTAAATCACAGCCATCACCCACGAACATACAGAACTCACTCCAGCCTGAGCTTCCACCAGTTTTTCCTTGTGACTTGATCCAGTCCTCCTTTGCTGGCAGTTTGTGCGCCCCTTTGCTTCGTTTTCTCCCTGTGCTGCTCAGCTAGGCAGTTGCTGCCTAATTAAACACCCACACAGCAATTCTGTTTTTGCTCTCCATTCCAGGATACTGTTTATCCTTGTTTTTACATTTTTTTTTTTGAAAAAACGTTTTGAGGCACCTTTTGTGAAAAGGTAGTGCTAATGGTCAGCTAAATGTTTTTGTAGCTTTTCTGGATGTGTGAAATGTTCGGATAACTGGCGGCCAAATGTCAGGAAGGCCTTGGAGAGAAGGAAAAGGCAGATTCTAATTCCTTTTAAGGCAGCTTTTAAAAACATTTGAAGGGGCGGCTCCTGTGGCTCAGCGAGTAGGGCGCCGGCCCCGTATACCGAAGGTGGCGGGTTCAAGCCCGGCCTTGGCCGAACTGCAAAACAAAACAAAACAAAAGAAAAAAATAGCCGGGCGCTGCGGCGGGCGCCTGTAGTCCCAGCTACTAGGGAGGCTGAGGCAAGAGAATCGCTTAAGCCCAAGAGCTGGAGGTTGCTGTGAGCAGTGTGACGCCACGGCACTCTACCCAGGGCGATAAAGTGAGACTCTGTCTCTA
>CAUYON010143183.1:0-30490 GCA_963573935.1 Arctocebus calabarensis | reverse complement strand
GCTTGAGCCACAGACGCTGAGTCGGATCTTCATGGCTTACACAAGAAATCTCTTATGTGAATGCCGGATTCTTGGCAGTCTCCTTCCCCTTTACCTCCCCTTCTTCCAATTCCAGCCTTGCACATCCCAGGGCCTTTCAGGAAAAATCACCATTAGCATTTACTAAAACGTACAGTGGTCGTGTGTCTCTTTCCCAGACTGAGATTCCTGAGTGCAGCGGCATGGTGGCCAACGATGAAGAGTCAGCAACTGGCAAGTGTTCATTGAATTACCTTAACTTTTGGCTTTCAAGTGATTAAATAACTGCTTGTTAAACATTTATTAATGAGTGAAAGAGTCATACGTATTTAATATATAGGGTTTTTCCCAGTGAATATGTAGTTAATGGTAATTATTCAAGTATTATTTCAGATTTATAATTAAAGACTTTAATGTTGTACCTTTGAGAAGTATACTAAGAAAATTTTTAGGTAAAATATTAAAATTATATATTAAAAGAAATGGTGAACTATATTAGGCTGTATTGTATAGTGCTTAAGAAGGTGGGCTGTGGGTTCAAATTCTGGCTATACTATTGACTAGCTTTGTGTCTTTAAATGAGTTCAGTACCTACTTCTACAATTATGTAGGAGTATTCAATGAATAAATGCATGCAGAATGTTTACTGCAGTGCCTGGCAAGATAAAGTATTCAATATTTGTTAGCTGTTACTGACATTGTTGTTTCTGGGGGAAAAAATAAAATCTGTTCTTCTAGAAATCTCTTCACCTAATTGAAGGGTTTAGTTTAACTCTGAAGAATTCAATTTAAAAACTTAACCTTGGAAGGAACCCAGCACAGACCAAGTTGGGTTGGGTTTTGAATTAGGGTACTTTCCAATGGAATTATGGAGCTAGTTTTTCTTCCTCCTGTGTTTCCTTCATTTCTGTGATAATCTTGGTATTTATTAGTCTTCCTAGGGGCTGCGCCCCTTTTTAGTTTTTATCCAAAAAAAATGTTGCTGTTTTCCTTATGGTGTGGGAATGATTAAAGAGAGCCACAGCATAAATTTCTTCATTGAATACATATTTATGATTTGCTTAAAATATGTCAGGCATTACTAAGGTGTAGCTCTGACTGGACAAATGCTCACAGACAGAACTATCCAAGAGATAAATTCCAGTGCACCGGCAGGCTTGTTTTCTAAGGGCCTTCCTCAGATGGCCCAGCTTTCCCTGTGCCTTTCTGATCATGCCCTGACTAGAGCAGGCTCTTCCAGTCTGCTGGGTGGGGGTGGTTGGGGCAACAGGAGGAGATGTCACTGAATTAACTGCTCACCGAGAGGTATTTTGTTCCCAAGTCTGTTTGTATGTGGTATTCTTGTTACTGTAATTGGCATAATTTAATTAAATGAAATGAAAACTGATGAAAAGTGAGTGCTAAAATAGAGAGCCATCATTTTTGTGAAAACCTTTGGAAAGACTCCATAAAGACAAATTGCTATCAGATTGGATAAAGATGAGGCAATTATAAAAGATTGGGGAAGAATCGTCAAAATATGGACAGCTTCCAGATTCTGTTTTCACATTACTTCACAAGTGTCTTTAAGTTTTCAGTCTTCTTTAAAGAAAACAAACCTGTGACTCTTAGACATTGTCTTCTGGGTGTTATTTAGACATGGCAGACAGTGAGATTCTATCTCTAGAGCCTACTCTAAAGAAAGGCCTTGGTCCTACAGCAAAAGATTTGCAAATCAATGTACTTACATTTAAATGTTTGCTAAAACAAACCAATAGAGATATACATTTTATATGATTCTTAATTTTCTCTAACTCTTTTGATTAACTGAGGATTTACTGGTGCCAATTGTGTCATCTAAATGGACTTTTTCTACCCTTGGAGAATACTGAATTAGGGCTTTAAATTTGTCAATTAATGTGAAATATTTGTTTGCTGAAAAATTCAGTGCCCTCAAAATTTATGGTTAATGCATAATCTGTTTAAATATGACTTGGTTAACATCTGATTTTTACAAATTACTTTGGTTTTTAAAAAGATTTTACATTGGTTAACCTACCTTGTTTCTTGTCCTTGAACGTTTAGGAAAAGGGAAGTCCTATACCTCTGAAGAGGTCATTTTACATTCAGAATAGTGTTGTTTTCAGAAAAGAATTGTACAGAAGGTAAGAATGAGAAAATTCAAGTTTTTCTATATCCTTGAGCTGTAATTTCAAAATGTTACAGCATTATATTTTTCTTTAAAGTGAAATCATAGAACATTGTTATGTACCATATTCAAATGTAAATACTCCGCATATCTACAAATAGATGAAATGATTAGGTTATTCTCCTTCTGTGCTTTCAAAGCCTGTCAATTACTTGCTCTCCCTGGCATCTCCCTTTGCATCCCACCTGTGCTTTCTGCTCCCAGCCAATCTGCTGAGTGCACCACCTTCCTCTTGCACTTGGTTACTAACCTGCAGGCTTTCCTTTCAGAAGCCTGAACCAGTTCAAAGTCAAACTTGCCCCCTTTCTGTGACTTTTTATCTATTTTATTCCTTTGGGGCATGGGAAATATTAAAGCATTTTAGGATTCATTTTTTTTCTTTTACCCAGGGTAGAAAGCAGGTTTTGCTTTAGAAAATTGAAAGTGGACTTTAAGCACCTAAGAAACTTCTGCTGTTTGTATTATTGGGTGGCCTGTAGAGGGGTCTCAAATCCCATGGGAATATACTTGAGGAGGCTCTGTGTGGCAGAAGATCCCCCCACCCCGAAAGAAGAGTGAGATATGGGAGTAGCTTCAGCAAGAGAGTTGAGGTCAGAAAGTGTGGGTTTTCTTTTTTCTTTTCTTTTTTGAGACAGAGCCTCAAGCTGTCATCCTGGATAGAGTGCTGTGGCATCACAGCTCACAGCAACCTCCAATTCCTGGGCTCAAGCGAGTCTCCTGCCTCTGCCTCCCAAGTAGCTGGGACTACAGGCGCCCGCCACAAAGCCCGGCCATTTTTTGGTTGCAGTTGTCGTTGTTTGGCGGGCCCAGGCTGGATTCAAGCCCGCCAGCTCAGGTGTACGTGGCCGGCGCCTTAGCCCGTTGAGCCACAGGCACTAAGCCAAAAGTGTGGGTTTTCTAAGGGAGAGTGGAAAGCATCAGTTGGAGGATGAGGCATAGTGGGTGGGGAAACTGATGGAGGTCTCCAAACTCATGATGGAAAATTCAATTAGCAATAATCGCACCTCGGATAAACCTCATTGGCTACGATACTGCCACTGCGCAAAGCTCATGATGGAAAATTCAATAGTCCATTGACAAATTATTCCAAAATGCTAATACTTTTAAAGATATGGCTGCAATGTTCATTTTTTTTCACTAACATCAGTTCAAGTTGACCATTCCATGGAGCTGTAAAAAGGAAAAGATTGTGAATTGAATTGACCATGTCTTCCCATTATGATATTGAACTTCAACCCTCTTCTTTCTAGGGAGCAGCCTCTCCGCCTGTGAAGTGCCCCTGCATGTGTACACTTCACGTCCCCTCTGCTTCTGCTGGCTGCTGTCTCTTGTCTCATCACCCTCCAGGTTGCTCTGCTCTCTCTGTGTCAGCCCAAAGACCAGCTGGGGTCTGCCCCAGGTCCTCTTCTCCATTGTTTTAAGATCCTCTTTGCTTTTTCTATTTTGGAAGTCCTGTTGGGTAGGTCTCAATTCTTTATGTCTGCCGCATTTACAGTTTATTTCTTGTGCCAGAATTACAAAGCCTGCCACAGTAATTGTTGTTAAAGGATCCATTCTTTAAGGTATCCTTCTGTGCATTCACATGTTTTATTTTAGTTTGAGAAACTGCTTCTAAGTTTCTTGTCTGCACTGGAGATACAAAGAAGAAATCACTCTTTCACTCTACCTTTTTGAGACCTTGTTTTTTTTCTCTCTTGCTGTGTTGCCCAGGCTGGTCTCTAACTCCTGGCCTTAAGCGATGCTCCTGCCTCAGACACTTGGGTGGCTGGGATTACTATGTGAGCCCCCATGCCCAGTCTTAATACTCGTTGTTGCCTCTCTTGCTTTTCCTCTTAATTAAAATGCTGTCGTTAAAGTAACATTTATCAGTCTCTAGACCCTGCTCGGTAACCCATTTTATTTAGGAAAAATTTCCCAGTTAACATTATCCCAAACTCAAAATGCTATATTAGTACTCTAGGCCACATGTCACTTCAGGTAACACTTAACTGCTTTTCTGCACTGGAATTTTATATCAAAAATTGGACCAGAGGAGACTGTCATTTTTTAGCATCATGAGCATTTGGATATTTTGGGGTTAGTGAAATGGTATCAGTTTGACCAGTTCATAATGTTTCTATTTCTTTTGATAGGTTATAATTATTACTTGGTTGTATTGTTACTTCTGTGCCCCCCACCCGTTTTTTTTAGTCTGTAGCTTAAAAGCTTTAGAGAGCCTTTAGCGTCTTTTATAGTTTCCTCAGGACCCATTTAGCAAAAATGGAATTAAATTAGAAACTATGTGAGGGTGTTTTGTGAACTCCAAGGTGCTAACAAACGTTAGATGTCAATGTTACTATTATAATTTCTTACTGATTAATAAAATGTGTTCCCAGTGCTGTTATGTTTTATAAATGTTATTAAAAATGGAATATTTCTAAAGATGTTGAGAACCATGAAGGGAAAAAAATCTTTTGAATGTTGGTTACTTTTTAAGAAAATTTCTTCCTATCTTACACATGTCAGTTAAAGACCCTCATCTTCCAGCAAAGAAATATAAATGCCACATTGTCACACACATACATGTGTATTTTTTATAAGATATGCCTGTTTTGAGCCTGAAGATCATGGTGCTCCTCTTGTCGACTGAGCCCAGGGTAGAAGAGGAGCTGCAGGATGTAAAGATATGATTGACCCCAGGCTGTGGTCAGGAGGCCTCAGCTGTGCCCACGTCTGCGAGTGCAAGGAGGGGCACAGCGTTTCCATTGTCCTTTCCACTTCAGCACATCACACAGAAACTAATTGGCACCATCTGCGCTAATAATTAAGCCTGTGATGTGGCCACTCGTACACAGGGAGTCAGCTCAAGGGAGAACTGTACAGCAGAAAGGAGGTGGGGTGGGAGCAGAAAGAATACGATTTATTAACATTCCTCAACGTTTAGTTGTATAAAAGGAGCCACAAGGAAAATAGCAATTCTCGGCTAGATCACTGATAGTCTCCCACAACCCATCGGCCTCCTTCCCACCGAGCCTGCAGGAGACATGGACAGGTTAGACGTACAGTTCTTGGCACTGTCTTCTCTTTGCTATTAGATTTGTCCCAGAGATTGCTGTAAGATACATCTAGTCTAAATTTGGAGATTACAATTTACTGAGGGTGGTTACCAGGGGTTAGAAGTAAGGTGAGAGTTTAAAGGCATTTTTTTAACAGATTTTTCTGTTATCTTGATTAGAGTGATGGTTTTATAGCTCAGTGTATTTGTTAAAATCAAAAAGCTGTACTCCAGGATGCATGTGTAAATTAAAAGATAAATCTAAAAACGTATAAAAACTTATTAAAAATACTTGAGAAAATTTTTTTGTGTGTGGTACTGAGGACAGGTTTATAAGATGAAAGAAGTACTTTTTCTTTTTTTTTAACAAAATAAAATGAAACAACCTAAAACCAGTTAATTTAAAATTTGATTTTAAGCAAGTGGTTCCTTTCAAACTGCAAATAAGATTTTAATAATAGAATTTTTAGAGATCTTACTAAAAGGAGCATGTTAAGAGAAGAAGCAGGCTTTTTTGGCTTTTCTCTTTTGAGCCATAAAAGGAGCTGCTCGTGTTGAGTACGATTTTGCAGATGAGAGGAAATTAATGAGATGAGACATCATTTTCATGTGTTTGAGAATTCACTGATCATACTTAAGAACAAAATGATCAGCTGCTTTATATTTTAAGACTCTGTTTTCAGAGTGTGGGTCATGCACATAAATGCAAATAATTGTGTGAAAAGTAATATGCCACTGCCACGAAACCTTTTGAAGGCACAAGGTATTCCTGTGCTTCTGGAACCAGCGGGGTTTATAGAAGGGCAGTAGGAAGCAGCACAGTGGGAGTGACTGAGAATTCTGGCCTTCTAATGAGTGAGGGGTCAAGGCTGATGTCAGTTAGTGGAGTCATGAAAAATGGCAAGGTTTGTATTTGGAAATTTTTTAATAAATTCAAGATTCAAGATGCATTTCAGGCAACTTGGAATGTTAAATTTAGTCATGAGTTTTATCAGGAATATTTGAATAGTCTATAAGCTATCCTAAGCCAAGAAGCTATTTAAGGGTTTAAGCTATAGAAGAGTTTTTAAAATATAAAAGACTAAAAAGTATGTGATTATAGTCCAGTTGAAAGTTGATGTATCAATTGAATAGCCAATGTTTGTTGCATACTTGTAGTTTTTGTACTTTAAAATAAACAACCAAGTGTGGGGGCACATGTCTGTAATCCCAGCTGCTCAGGAGGCTGAGGCAGGAGGATCACTTACTGCAAGAGTTTGAGGCCAACCTCAGCAACATAGTGAGACTTCTATTTCTGGGGTGGGAGTAGGGAGGGATAGCAACCTTTCTCATACATTTGAGAATTCACTGTGTCATGCTTTCAAAATTAAGGAGCTAAGTTCTGCTTATGTGTATTCATTCCTTCATGAGAAAGAGAAGGTTTGAAGTCTTTAAAAGTCTTTGGGAAGGATCCTGTCTCAAAGCCTTATCAATCGATGTCATAGTTATTAGTTCACACATTAGCTGAGTTTCATGGAGTTTGGATTATCAAGATGTTTTTCCTGTGGTTCTCTTGGTTACTGTTGAACTGAAATCTACTGTCATTTATACTCATACCTTGTAGTGCTACTCTAAAGGTGGCCCATGCTGTGCTGGTCTGAGAACACAGTAAGATAAGGAGCTCATGCTAAAATGTAAATCAGCACAGTGCTTCCTTCATTAAGAATGTCTGGATATGAAAAAAGTATGTCAGCAGAGCTCTGTGCGTGCTTAGCAACACAGTTGATTTCCATTCTGGCACAAGTTGTCTCTCACTATGGGCTGATAATAAGCAGTGCTCTGACCTACGCTGGTTTGCAGCACTGCAGTTAGATTCCCATTCCTCCCCCGTCTCATGAAGTTAATGGGGTTTGGATGCCACGCTCCTGTCAGGAGCAGTGCCTGTTGAGTTGTTCCCATTCCTGACTCCGAGGCTGTTGTACTTCACTGCCTTGCTCTGTGCCTGTCTTTCCAGGTGGACTTTGGGACAGTAGGTAGGGGTGGAGGACTGTCCTGCAGAGAGGTGGCCTCCGCTCTTTGGCTGTCTGTGCTTTGGTGTTGTCAGAAGTATTGTCTGAGTCAGGGAATTGTACCCTACAGAGACGTGGCCACTCATCTCTCTCCCTTTTCCTCTCTCTCTTTCTCTCTTTCTCTCACACACACACACACACACACATAAGCATGCATTGATGAACAGAATTCTAAAAACAGCAGACAGTGTTCATTCAGTTGTCCATTTCACCTGCCAGGAGAAAGAACCATTCCCAAGTATTCCTACTCACCTCTTTCTTTTGTCTTGTAACTTTCAATCAAGTTTTTAGAGAAATTGTCCTCGCCCATATACACTTTTGTGTAGACAGTGGTAACCCGCTTCATCTTCCTTGTTGCTTGATATTTGACAGCATCTGTTGATGGCTTCATTTTTGTTGTTGTGTTAACTGATAGCATGAAGAAACTAGACAGGTATTCTCTTACAGAAATAATTATCTTTTAAAACAACTTGTGTATTTATTCTTTGATTAATAGTGTATTGACATGATTCTAAACTCAAAGGCTCTTAGTGATAAGACCCTCTACCTCTTTCTCCCAGCCAGCAAATTCCCTTCTAGGAAGGCTGCGTGACTGGTTTCTCATATGTGCTTCAGGGGTGTTTAATGTGCACACATACAGATACATGTAGGAATGATTCTTATATGTAAGAATGAATCTTACATGTAAGAATGATTCTTAAGCATTTATTCGTGGGCAGAATTTAGTGAATTTGTTTTACATCTAGCTATGTAGTACAAATATGAATGCATTTAGCATTACATTTTTTTAATGTAAAGGAATGCATATGTAAGACAACTTCTGTTGAACTTTAGAATTTATAACTTGAATGGTATTTTACAAAGCAGCTTTGACCTTTTCGGAATAAGAGAAATTCTTGCATCGTGAATAAATGACAGGTTGAAGTGAAGTGATTGGTGTGCTTATTCTTTCAGATTTGGATCAGTTTCACCTACCATTTAGCAAGAGCAAGAGCTGCTTATGAATAACAAATATTTTCTTCTGCTTTTTGCCAGAAACGGTACCAGGATTGGATTAGAGTGAAAGCCAAGGAGCTGTCGATTTGTGCATTTATTATAATTTTTTAATAAGAATGAATTTCTTTACCGCTCCTAAGGCCAAGGCCTGTTTATACAGTTAATCATGCAACTGTGGAGTAAGGATCAGTTTTAGCAGTATAATTCAACAAAAATGCGTTAGATTAAGGGATTTTTGAGTTTTTTTTTTTTTTGAAACAAGCTTCGTAAAGTTTAAACAAATGTGAACTATACTTTTTGGCCTACCAATTGTACTTCATATAATTTATCTTGAGAGGTCCTTGGAGGCGGAGGTATGGCTTAGCTTCAGTGATAGGTTCTTGAGTGAACTTGCCATAACCTTCCTGTTTTCAACCCCTTTCTCATTCTCATTTTCTGCTACATTTATTTTTCTTCCTCACCCCAATATATCCCTTAGCTTTCTTCTTTGTTTTGCCTGGCAGCATGCTTTTCATTTCCATTATCTGAACTGTGTTGCCATCTCTTTTCCACTAACAGCCCCCATTTTGTCTTGTTCTTGTTCAATTCTTCTTAGACTGTTTTGATGAAGCCTTGGGCTGTATCTTGCCTGGGAACGAGCATAGGTACATTGAGCCCCTCCTGGATTCAGGCCGTAGAGGCCACAGAGAGTACAGAGGGTGTCTGGTGCACAACAGGGACAGCTAAGTACAGAATTATGCCTTGAGAACAACAGGGCATGTGTTTCATGTGAGTTCTCCTCACTTAGACTGAAAAAGCCCACACAGACCAGACTGTATCATTGTGGGTTTGAATCCCCGGTCGGCAATTCCCAGATGTTCTGAGGGAAGGTTTTTTATTTTGTTTGTTTTGCTTTGGTTTTTTATTGGGAAAAAGCATTAAAGTAATAGGTATTGAAATTAATTGAGGGATTTTGGGGGTGTGTAATGAAACTGTTTTGTACCCTATTGTGGTAGTTAGATGAAATTAATTACTGTGTGTTAAATTTCATAAAGCTGGATATCAAAAAAGTTAATTTTCTTTTATGATTTAAAAATATAATTTAAACACAAAATAATTTTGAGAATTTTGTGTATTCCCTTCATATCCCTTCAAATAGGAATATATATGTGGGAGTCATTAATTAAGGACTCACTGTTACACTGCTGAATCGTTCTATGGCCCTGTTTATAAAAATTGGGATTTCCAAGAAGCTAATCTAAATGTTTATTTCTACTCTTTCCTCGACACACATACCTACTTGTATTTTTATATTTAGTATAGTATTAGTTTGAAACTGAGCAAGGATGGCATGTCAGTGGGATTAGCTCCCCCCACCCCTAAATCCTTGGGAAGAATTTTGAGCCAAGCAAATTTAAGTGACGGCAAAGCATTTGTAATTATGAGAACCCCAGTTATGATTGCCTCTTTGTTTAGAGCAGTGTTTTCCCATATTTTTTTTTATTTTAGGGCACACTTGAACCTATGGTTAAACTTCCACAGTATACTTAAATTATGTTGATTTAAAAAAAGAGTGAAAAAAGAATATACTTACTGTGTTTTGAAGTTCTTTTGAAAGTAATTTAATTAATGATCTTTAAAAATGTTTACACCTAAGATCCTTTCACAGCACACCATTTTCTATACATACACAGCCGTGGCACAATGGTTGAAAACCACTGGTTTAGAGAGTCTAAGTCCTCTGTTGTCTTGACTATTGCACCTTTATCTTCTTTGCATTATTAATAGCTTTAGGGGAACATTTGAGACTTTCATTGTAGCTGCTTGTGATTCATTCTTGTTGGCAAGGTAGAGTTGATGTCACACATGGCAGATGAATGAGCAGATTGCTTAGGGACATGTTCATGGTGACTCTTAGTGATGAGGGTTTCTGTTACTGAATGAACTTGCGACAGTGCTGTCAGCTTTTTCATTTTTTTTTTTTTTTTGAGACATAGACTCACTATGTCACCCTTAATAGAGTGCTGTGGCGTCACAGCTCACAGCAACCTCAAACTCTTGGGCTTAAGCAATTCTCTTGCCTCAGCCTCCTGAGTAGCTGGGACTACAGGCACCCGCCAATGACCAGCTATTTTTTTGTTGTTATATACATTGTCTGACTTGACGGCATACTTAGATGTGGGCTCTGAGGCTGGTTTTGCTGGGTTTGGGTGTTTATTACCCCGTTCTTACGTAACATGACATTCATGCTGTTTTCTATCTCCTAGTTATGTTGTGATAAGGAATGGTTAGTTTCATTAGTTTTCTTATTGATCTGTTTTCATTTAATTTTGTTTTTGGAGGATATATGGACAGATTTGGTTTTAGATGGCTCTATTATCCTATGGGAGCCCAGAGCTCTGTTGTAATGTTGTGTATCTGGAAAAAAATTGAATTCATTTTGGTATTTTCAGGCAATTTAAATATATTATATCTATTTATGACCTAAAGAATAGTGCTTAATCTTCTGTTCAGTGTACAGCATATTTTTATTATTTGAATTATCATACTTATTTGAATTTATACCCAGTTCACTACAAAATCTATTCTTATTAACACAATAGTAAACCTCTAATATATCATCTGTAAAGAGCATGCTAGACATGTTGTAATAGCTTAATTGCATAAGAGGCATTTTGAAATAGAATTTTTATAAGTATATAGAAAGCCATTAAGTAAAATATAAAAAACTTTCCTAGAAATCCATTACACAGATAAACCCATAAATATATGATTTAAATCCTGTATACCTCTGCCCCAGGACATTAAAGAGCATCATGGTGGGGGGGGTGTATTGTGTGTGTGTGTGTGTGTGTTATATCCATTGAAGGTGCCATATATGTATGTGCATATATTCATACATATACTTGTGTATTTTATAAACACACAGTGTTACTCCACTATTGTTGAAGTACAACAGTATATTAGAAATTAATTTAGCCCCTAAGAGAGTTTAGGGACTTACCACTTAAAGTAGGGCAGGAATAAGAACATAGATGCTGGCCAGGTGTGGTGGCTCATGCTGTAATCCTAGCACTCTGGGAGGCTGGGATGGGAGGGTTGCTTGAGCTCAGGATGCAAGACCAGCTGGAACAAGAGTGAGACCCCGTCCTTACCAAAAACAGAAAAATTAACTGTATCAAATTGTGGCAGGTGCCTGTAGTCCCAGCTTCTTGGTAGACTGAGGTAGGAGGATTGCTTGAGCCCAGGAGTTTGAGGTTGCTGTGAGCTAGGACTACACCATGGCACTCAACCCAGGGTGACGTAGTCAGACTCTGTCTCAATAAATGAATAAATTAATAAAGAATTTTTTAAAAAAGAGTATAAATGCTACATTCTGTAGTATTTATAGAATATTTTAAGTAAATGTTAAAATATTTTAAGAAACTTTTTATTAAAATGTAACAGATTGGCAGTGCCTGTGGCTCAAAGGAGTAGGATTCCGGCCCCATATGCCAGAGGTGGCGGGTTCAAACCCAGCCCCGGCCAAAAACCACACACACACAAAAAAGTAGCATACCTATAGATATTGTTATGAATGTCAGGCTTAATGTGAAATTTCAAGAAATGAACACATTTGTGGGACATAGGACATGTTACCAGAAGCCCCTTCATGCTCTTTCAGCCACCAGCAACTTAAAGGTGACCTCCATTGCCATTTCATTTTGCCACTTTTTAAATGTTGTACAAATTACACAGTATGTCACTATAAAGCACCAACGCCATCCCTCCACTTTGGATTATTTCTTTCCTGACCTCCATTGCCACTTCATTTTGCCACTTTTTAAATGTTATATGAATTATACAGTATGTTCTCTCAATATATATTTTTTTCAATCATCTAGAGATGTTAAAGTTGTTTCCCAACTATGGTACTTTTTTAGCAGTTTTCTGTGTGTGTGTGACTTGTTAGTTAATGATTTCATATTACTGTGTTGCTATGCATGCTGACGCTTATAGAGGGCTGGCAGTGAGCTGTAATACTCCACAGATGCACTGTTTCTAGCATTATAAAAATAATCATAAACATTACATCTCTAAATCCAGACAAGCAATTGTCAAAATGATGGTTAATTAGAGAGATTAATTAAATATGAAGATATTTAAAGATTTGGTGACTGAACAGGACAATTAACATGTTGCTAATTCTGGAAAAGCGTCTAAAATGGGAAGGTAATTTTACAGTCCATATGTTAGTCATGTCCCTGACTAAAGGGATAAGTTGGCAGTTTTTTATGTTTTATCATTTTCATCATTTAATTGGTTTTATTTCTCGAAGTGTGTTGCTTTTAATGACATTTTTACTTAATATTTTCTGAATATGTTATATGAATATGCTAGAGTATATTAAATGTTGTCGTTTGAAAGTGGAAGTGAGAACTCTTACCAAGCAGGTTAAAGAAATAATCCAGAGTGGAGGGATAGCCTTGGTGCTTTACAGTGGCAGCAGGTCCTTGGATATGGAAGGAATGATTTCCAGAAAACCTAAGGGTGGAAGTGAGCAACTATGATTAGATTTCTCATAAATTGTTGGCATTTTGATATTGAAAACAGAAAAGGACAAACTTGGAATGGAAAGGAGCAAATTTGGAAGCTGGGCCTCTGTTGACTGTCTCAGCTCCCTTCTACCACTGCTTACAAGTTTATTTTAGGAACTCGGAAAGAAGTGAGATGAAAGACATCTTTCCCTACTTAATAACACTATTTTCTTTACGTTACTTCCTCATATCCAACCTAGTAAAAGTGCTTTGTGATGATGGGGAAGTGAAGTTCTCTGGCTTCTGACCATGGAGTTAACTGTACCTCCTGAGGGCCACTTACCTAGCAGATATTTGGGTGCTCACCATACCTTGTGCTGTGTCTGAGCAGAAGCAGCTCTGGTCCTTGGCCTTGGAGCTTCATCTAGTATAGACATAAAGCACACAGATAGATGTAAAATGACTGGGATGTAGAACAAGGGAATGAGACATTGCCAGGACTCTTAGAGAAGGTGCTTTTGGGAGGTGGTCACTAGCATGGAGGCTGAAGTGAGAGATGGGGATGAGGGACAGTGGAAGGGGTGCTTTGGGCCGAGAGGAGGCTAATCCTGCCCAGGGGAGAATGTAGCATGGGGCTGGAAAGGACACCACAGGGCTCACCACAGGATACTTTTCCTTGACTTACGACCCCTGGGAAGTCATTGACCAGGGTAGGGTAAGGGGTAGGAATATGGCTATGGTGGTGACCTCATTATATTTGCAGTTTGAAAAGCCAAAGAGACCCTATCCTGCTCAGCATGAGAGATGATTTTCATCTGTGCTCAGCATGGTGGGTATTTCAGAGGAGTCAGGGTGGCAGCTGCAGTTGTCCTAGGGAGGGATCCTGGTAGATAGGGCCAGGGCTGGCAGAGGCTTTTCTGCAGAGGTACATGATGGAAGTAGTATTCACAGTTTTCAGTGATGCATCAAATATGCTGTGTCTTTGGGAAGAAGGATATTATGAGTGATCATAGGTTTCTAGTTTGGGTATTGGAGGTGTGTTGCTGCTGAGTCTAAGGTACCTGTGAAACTAGCAGGAGGAGCCCAGTGGGTGATTGGATGAGTTAGAAACCCATGTCTGTGAATCACCTGCATGAAAGAATCCATGTCCCCTTTCTCTCGCCCCTTTTCCCCGGACCAGCAACACTGCACACAGTCATTGCACTGGACACTTGGAGAAGGAAGGAAGTGTCTTTGGGAAACCTTTCTGGTCCCTAGGTCCAGGCTAGATGAGTGTCATGGGACGGACTATAATGTAGGGACTACTGTGGCCGTGCTGCAGTTATATCCCACAGTCAGGTCTCAGAAACCACACAGGGAAGGTGGGGTTGAGGGAGCTAAGGAGTACTGGCTACAAGCTTGACAAAATTTCCCTAACATTTTCTTTGGATTTTTATTCCTTCAAGAACACAGGTATGCAAAAGTGGGTAGAAAATGTACTTTTAATCAGAAACATGTTCATACCGCCATTGTAGAAACTGAAAAATTTATTATCTGTGTGAGCACTGCTGGAACAAAAGGGTGGGAGGATGAATAAACACGATCCATTCACAGTGCTTGTTGGAGGGAGTGACTCTATTCATTCTAGAAATTTATTCTTTGGCTGCTGTGAGAGGTTTGTTTTCTGGTTTTCTTCCTGCCTCTTTGGATGTTCCTTCTTGATCTGATCCTGAGTGTCCCTGAGCTACTCTTTCTCAGGGTTCCTTCCCAATCCTCTTCTCTCCTTCATTTACTCCCTGGGTGAGCTCGTCTACTCTATGGCTTTCACTGTAGCCTTAGGTGAGCTCGTCTACTCCATGGTATCCTCTGTAGCCCCTGCATGAGCTTATCTACACCATAGTATCACTGTAGCCACCAGGGTAGCTTGTCTACTCCGTGGCTCCCACTATAGCCCTGGGTGAGCTTATCTACTCCATGATGTCCACTGTAGCCCTGGGTGAGCTTAGTCCATGGCTTCCACTGTAGCTCCTGGGTGAGCTCATCTACTCCATAGTGTCCTCTGTAGCCCTGGGTGAGCTTGTCTACTCCATGGTATCCACTGTAGCCCTGGGTGAGCTTGTCTACTCCATGGTGTCCACTGTAGCTCCTGGATGAGTTCATCTATTCCATAGTGTCCACTGTACCTCCTAAGTGACCTCGTCTACTCTGTAGTGTCTACTGTAGCACCTGGGTGAGTTCATCTACTCCATAGAGTCCACTGCAGCCCTGGGTGAATTCATCTATTCCAGTGTTTCTCAACCTAGTCTTAGTCTTTGTAGTTTGTAGGTAAGAGCTCTGTTTGACCCAGGTAGATTTTCGACATCAATACTTTGAAGAACAGATGAAAGAGGACAATTATCTACATAACTTGAGTGACATAATCATAAAACACAAGGATTGTGTAAAGCTCTTGGCTTGAAGATAAATGATTAGCCACAGTACTTAACAAGAGAACCTTCTGCTAATATATGCAGTGACGTGACTAAGGTCAGAAGGTTTTCCCTACAAAAGGACAGCAAAACATTGCTCTGATCATAAAGATAGTAAAAATGTAGGTGTAGAAATAGCTGTGGAGGTCATCATTACACTATGGAACTCCTTGGAGCTTCTTTTTAAAAATATTTTTTACTGTGGTAAAATATATATAACAAAATTTGCCATTTTAACCATTTTAAGTATATAGTTTGTGACAGTTACATTCATAATGTTGTGCAACCACCACTATCAATTTCCCAGTTTTTTCATCACTCCAAACAGAAATTCTGTTTTTTTCCTGTTTGCCCTCTCCTTCTAGCTACTGGTAACCTCTTCCCTTATTTTCTGTCTCTATGAAGTTGCCTGTTCTAAACATGTCATATAAGTGGAATCATACATTTATTCATCCTTTCGGGTATGGCTTCTTCCACTTAGCATAATGTTTTTAAGGCTTATTCATACTGTAGCATGTATCGGAACCTCATTCCTTTTAATGGTAATAGTCCATTATATGTATATACCACATTTTGTTTATCCATTCCTCCATCTATTGATGGACTCATGAGTTATTTCCACCTTTTAGCTATTTTAATACAATTATAAATAGTACTGCAACGAGCTGTGACACACATGTAAGTGTTTGAGTCCCTGATTTTAATTATTGTGACCAGGAGTAGAATTGCTAGGTCATGTGAATAACTCTATGTTTAACTTTTTGAGTTAGACGTAGAGTTATGTCTAACTCCAAAATGCTTTTCACAGCAGCTACATCATTTTATATTCTTACCAGTAGTGTATGAGGGTTCCACTTTCTCCATATTCTCCACAATAGGTATAAAACATTTTTAAAAATTGTAGCCATTTTAGTAGGTGTGAAGTGGTATCTCATTATGGTTTAGATTTGCATTTCCCTAATGATTACTGGTATTGAACATCTTTTCATATGTCTGGAGCATCTTGAATTTCTCATTTGTTTCAAGAGCCTCTCAGTCAATTAAATGAAATTTCATTTCTGTAATTGGCATTTTTCCTACAAGTCAGCCATTAGAGTTTCTACTCTTTATCATTTCATGGCAAGGCTCATCTCTCAAGCATAGAACTTGCCTGTAAATACCATTAATGGCTTGATAGCAGCATTTTAAAATTCATCCCTTCTTGTCCTGATAAAGGGCATCTATTCAAAACCTACAGCTTACATCATAATTAATGGTGAAAGACTGTGTGCTTGCCATTGAAGATCAGGAACCAGAAAAGGATGCCTGTTCTCACCAGTTATCATTTTTATTCCACATTGTCCTGGAAGTTTTAGCCAAGGCAATTAGGCAAGAAAATAAAATAAAAGACATCTAGATTGGAAAGGAAGAAGAAAAACTATCTTTGTTTGTAGATGACATGCTCTTATACATAGAAAATCCTAAGGAATTCACTAAAAATAATTAGAATGGATAAACTAGTTCAGCAAGGTTACATGCCACAAGAACAGTGTGCACAAATCAATGGTATTTTTATTCAGTAGCAATGAGAAGTCTAAAAATGACATAAAGAACAGTTCCATTTACTTTAGCATCAAAAAGAATAAAATGGGAGACTTAATATTGTTAAGATGGCAGTACTTCTCAAATTGATCTGTAGATCTAATACAAACCCTACTAAAGTCCTAATTGACCTCATTTTAGAAATTGATGAGTGGTTCCTATAATTCATACGAAAATACAGTGGACCCAGAATAGCCAAAACAATCTTGAAAAAAAATAACAAGGTATGAGGACTCACATTTCCCACTTTTAAACTACAGTGATCATATTAGCATAGCAATGTATACATAGTGGAATAGAATTGAGAGTTCAAAAATAAACCTTTATTTTTATTGTCAGTTGATTTTTGACGAGAATATCCAGGTAGTTCAGTGAGAGAAAGACTAGACTTTTCAATAGATGGTGAAGCTAGCTGGATGTTCACATGTAAGAGAATAAAGTTGGGCTCCTACCCAGAACCATGCTATGGTCTGGATGTTTCTGTCTCCCTGAAATCCATATGTTGAAACCTAATCACCAATTTTATGGTAGTTAGGAGGTAGGACATTTTGGAGGGCTCCATCCTGACAAGTGGGATTAGTACCTTTATAAAAGAGTCCCCAGAGAGCTACCTTGCCCCTTCCACATGGAAGGGTACATCAGGAACACACCATTTTGTGAGCTAGGAAGTTAGTCCTTGCAGACATCAAATCTGCCAACACCTTGATCTTTGACATCCCAGCCTCCATAACTGTGAGAACTAAATTTCTGTTTATAAGCTGTATAGTTTTTTGTATTTTGTTATAGTATCCCAAATAGACTTACACATACCATATACAAAAAGCAGATCAATATCCTAAATGTAAGAGCTGAGGAAGGGGAGGATGTGGAAAATGGCAAGAGGGAGGGTTTTATGGACCAGTCCTGGAAGGGGCACATATCCCTTCTGCTCATATTTCACTGGCTGTGGAAATCAGCCACTAGGCTACTAGGAGTCCACATTGCCACTGGGAAGCTGGAAATGTGCTCCAGCTCTGTGCCCAGAAGGCCGATGAAATGATTTAGGTGAATGGATAGCCATCTGTGCTACAAGGAGGCTGCCATCGATTATTCTTGTGAGCATTACATTTTGAAATTACAGTTACAAGAACTAAAAGGAAGCAGGAATGATAACAATTACTTTTTTCCCCTGGAAGTGAGAACAATGTAAACTAAAAATTGTACCCTCATATTAATTTGAATTTAAAATATTAAAAAAATTACTTTTTCCTTGGACATAAAAAATGGTGAAGTTCAGCCAGCAAAGTTGACTTTACAGTTGTCCTGCTTACAAAAACTATGTTCTGAGATCTAGTGAACCTGCCTGTTTGTCAAGGAATGATGCTGTCTTGAAACCATAGTTTCAAGAAACCACGATTTCTTATGGTATTTGTTTTGCCTCCATGTGAGTTAAAGGGACAAGCATGGTTCTCATTTGTGTTTTAGAAACTAGTTAGATAAAGCTTTTGAAGAAGGAAGACAGATAAGCATGCTCAGAATCAAAACCAAACGTATGAAGTAGATTCTTTCTCTGAGATGGACATCAGAAAGTCTGTGGACAGCTGCCCAGCAGGAACAGAGATCATCCCCTCAGTGGCAGGATCATGAGTAAATTTACTCATCTATCTAACTCAGAGTCTCTTGAGGGCATCTGTTTTGGGAATTTGATAACAATTCTCAATTGAAGAAGAAATAATACTCCAGCTGTGAGTTTGTAATCTAATAGTTTGTAATCTGCTCTGTAGATATGATTATGGACACTGATGGAAGAGCTAAAGAGAAACAGAACACAGGAGACATTACGTACAAGGCAGGTGCTATTAATTTTTATGAACTTGTGTTCTGCAATGCCTTGAGGGATCTTGCCCAGATATAATAGGATGGGATCCTGAGCTTCTTTGTTATTCCCCTCAGCCTGCTGCATATATCTAGTTTCCAGTGTGTTTAAAAATCACATCTTTATTTTGAGTTCTGTGCTTAAGCTAAATGTTGCATTTTTTCCTAAAACAATCACAGAAAGACCATAAACCAGTGCTGAGAAAGTGTAATCTGCAGAGTGATTTTAGTCCACAAAGTGTTTATTACTGGTCCATGGTAAGATAAACACAGAAATTCTAAATTAGTTGGCCACTGCTGTGATATTTAAGTAAATGATCAGTGGGTTCATCTTGTTGAACAAGGTATACAGACAGTAGTGTTCAGCTTGTGGGATGAGCCGCATGTGGTACAAGCTCATTTTGATCACATACAATATACATTAGTGTGCATAATATCACAGACTGGGTGGCTTAAACAACAGAAATTAATTTTTCTTACAGTTCTAGAGGCCAGAAGCCCAAGATCAAGGTGCTGGTAAGGTAGGTTCCACTCTGAGACCTCTCTTCCTGGCTTGAAGATGGCCACCATCTTGCTGCGTCCTCACATGACCTATTCTTCATATGCACACACACAGAAAGAGAGAGATAACACAGGCATGCACATGAACTTTCTGGTCTCACTTTTTTCAAGGACAATAATCCTTATGGCCTCTTTTAACCTTAATTACCTCCTGTAGGCCCTGTCTCCAAATATGGCACAGTATTGTTAGGGCTTTAACACATGAATTTGATGAAGAGGACCCATTCAGTCCATAACTTAGTGGGACATAATGAACTGGGAATTTAAAATTGGTTCTTCTCCACAGACAGTTTGAGAAGTAATGCTATGGGCATAATTATCCCAAACACAACCAGATATTACTAATACAGAAGCAGGAAACAATTTGCTTTAGGTTAAAAAGTTTGAATATTTATCAAATTTGTATAATCTTGACATCCAATATAAAATGTTGATTCTTTAGGAGCGATTAGATTATAAAACTGGATTGGACACTTAAGATGTATTAAGTGGTTAATTCCTGTAGAAGCCTCAGCTTAAGCTTGATGTAATTACAGCATGGTCACTGCTCTTAGGGCATAGTTGTCCCAACTGGGCAGCAGACTTACAATCTGCCTCCACTGCTGGCGCTGCCCTCTGGCTGCCTGAGGATACCTCCCAGGGCCATTCCACAGTCGTCACCATCTCAGCCATTCAGAAGAGAACCCAGCTCCTGCCTGGGACCCCACCCCCTGCTCCCTTCTTCGTCTGTATTTTGTAATCTCAACAAATCGGAATCTTATTTTCATGGTTACTCATTTTGAAGCCAGGGAGCATGTTTCAGTTTTCCTCTTTTCCTTTAGAAATCTGTTTCTTCTTCTACCTGATTCTGCCTCCAGAATGACTCCTCCCATAATCCCCCCTTTTCTAAAGTGCTATCCACCTCGCACCAGGCTGCTCTTGTTATATCTTGTGTAGAGTATTTCATTGAGTACCTAACCGCTGACCTTGACTTCATTTTCTTCCTCTCCAGTCTAACATTTGTGAAACAGTTCTGACTATATCACTTTAAAGTGGTAAAAACCTTTGTTCGTTTGCCTTTCTTCTTAACTTACAGTCCTTAGACATGTATCATTAAGGTCCTCCACAATCTGCCTCTTATCTGTCTTTCCTCCCTGCTCTCTATCAGCCCATCCTATAACATGCACAGTATATCACAGAAACAGTTGTGCATTTTCTTGCTTATGCATCTTTGCCTTGAGTTTCCTTTGGCCTGGAAGTTTCTCTCATTCAATTTCTGTTCATCAGAAGATCTCTTATCCTTTAAGGTCTAGTTTAGACATCACCTTTCCCATGGTTTTCCCTGGTCTTTCCATTTGAGATTAATGAGTACATTAATGACTAATTAATGTACTCCCATAGCATGTCACAGTGTCATCCCTTGTTTTACTTGTATTCTCTCTCCTCCAGCTGGCAAGTTCTCTGCGAGCAGGAGCCGTGCTGCATTCAGTGTTGGCATTGCCCTGGCTTCAGGTCACAGTGCTGAGCACATGGTTGGTGCTCAATTGGGATGTTGTGGATGTAAAGGTTGTGATCTGTATGTGGAAGAACAGAGGACGATCAGATTGTAAAGAGAACAGTAATGCCTCTGCAGCTCATTTGGGAACCAAGAGAGTAGAAGAGATAGCTTTGCATGTGGCCTTGACTCTGTTCAGTAGGCAGGAGTAGATCCCTTTAGATTACTCTTCATTTTTCTTCCTAAGGGAAGAGTCAGGGAACATTCAGTAGGCAGAAGGATACCTTGCTCCAGGGCAGGGTATTTACAGCTAGCTTATGGTTTTAGTAAAGTAGTGAATTCTTGGTAAGCAACTGTCAAACAAAGACTACCTCACGATGTGTCCGTTGATTCTAGGGTGAGAGTATAGCTTCAGCCGCCACCTGTCAGTGCTGTTGCCTCTCTGGTTCTTGAAGCTGGTAATCTCCGTCTTCTCTATCTTCTCTGTTTCCTCATTAGTGTAGCTAGGTTTTCCAGGGAAACAAAAGTTTTCCTTTTTCCTATTCCTTTCATTTCTGCTTTGTTCTTTGTTGTTTGTTTTCTTCTCCTTAATTTAAGTTTAATTTGCTTTGGCTTTCTACTTCCTACAGATGAAAGCTGAGATAAATTTCCTTCTGCATAATGCTTCAGAAGCATCTCAGAGATGCTGGCAAGTGTTGTCTTTAGTTTTACTCAGTTCAGACTAATTTTCCTTTTGATTCTTTCTTTGACCCATGTGTGATTTAGAAATGTGTTATTTAACTTCCATATACTTGGGGATTTTCTAAAGATCTTTTGCTACTGATTTCT
Organism: Arctocebus calabarensis; assembly: GCA_963573935.1. Lineage (NCBI taxonomy): Eukaryota > Metazoa > Chordata > Mammalia > Primates > Lorisidae > Arctocebus > Arctocebus calabarensis. The sequence continues at coordinate 8,965 of CAUYON010143183.1, read as the reverse complement.
AATTTGATTTCCATTGTAGTCAGAGAACATTGACTTGAATGCTTTTAAATTTTTTGCAACTTATTTAATGTCCTATAATAGGGTCTATTTTGGTGAAAGTTCCATGTACACCTGAAAAGAATGTGTGTTCTGCTGTTGTTGGGTAGAATGAGCCATAGAGAAGTAGGTCAAGTTGGCTGATAATGTTCAAGTTTTTTATACACTACTGATTTTCTGTTCACTCATAATGTTAATTATTGAGAACTTTGTTGAAATGTCCCATTATAATTGTGAATTTGTCTATTTCTCTTTATAGTTCTGTCATTTTTTGCTTTTTTTAAATTTGAAGCTCTGTTATTTAGTACATAATTGTTATGTTCTTTTGATGAATTGACCTCTTTATTTTTATGATATAACCTCTTTATCCCTGGCGTATTCTTTGGTTTGAAATTACTTTGTCTGATATTAATGTACTAAGTCGCCTTTCTATTGGCTAGTATTAGCCCAGTGTGACTTTTTATGTCCTTTTACATAGAACCTGTTTGTGTTTATGTATGTCAAGTTTGTTTCTTTCTGACAACATATGTTTAGGTTTTACATTTTTATTAAATCTGACATTCTCAGCCTTTTAATTGCAGTGTTATAGCATTTGTATTTAATCTGGTCATTGATGTGATTAGATTTAAATTTACCATGTTGATATTTTTGTGTTTGCTTTTTTTTCTGTTTTTTCCCACTGTTTACTTATTCTTATTTATTCTTTGCTTTTGTTTGCCCCGTTGTCTGTTTGTTCCTTTTCTGCTTTTAGAATTCATATAAGCTTGTGTATATGTGTGTGATTTCATATTTCTTCTCCTTTGTTAGATGATTAACTATATAACCTTTTATTTTGTTATTTCAGTATTACTTTAGGGGTATAGTAAATATTTTTATCATCATCAACCCTCAAGAGTTATGTCACATTACATACAGCTTAAGAACCACACCTATAGTATACTTCCATTTTTTTCTTCCTTTTAAATATTTTCTAGTGTTAAGACTAGAGCCTGCTGAGCAATCTCTCCAGTCACCTGTGAATTAGATTTTCTAGTCCAACTGGTGGGAACAGGCAGTGTTCTCAGTCTGGTGTGAGCACTAAGCACTTTTTCTTCCTATCGGTTCCTATGTTACTTCCCCAGACTTCTGCATGTTCTTTACACACATGTACTGGTCAAGTACACGCATGTACTTGTGCTTGTCCATTTTTGTCTAGCTCTCTGCTCTGTTATGTTCTGTCCTGTAAGTGGCTTCTGCCATGTTCTCCCTGCACTGTGGCCTGGAGACTTTCCCTAGGGAGTAAGTTGGGGCAACCACAGGCCTACCTGGTTTGTTTTCTATCTTGCAGGGATCACAGTCCTCCATTGTCTGACGTACAATGTCTTGAAACTTACTTCATAAAGTTTTTCTGGTGTTTTGGTGAGGGTTTTGTTTCAGGTGAGAGGGTTACTCCATCTTAATAGAGGTAGATATTGCCCATCAGGATATTTTTAATAAATAAGAACATAGTATTTCTATTCAAGTGTGTAAAAAGAAAGAGAATAATTTTTTTTTTTCATTTCTATAAATAGGGACTCCATCTTTCTAGTTGCTAAGGCCAAAAACCTTGGGGTCATTCCTGGCCATCTCTTTCCAACCTCTCCTCCAGACCCATATTGATTCACCTCATAATATTTCCATGATCTGACTACTCCTCATGAGCTCTGTTGCTAGCGTTGTGATCCACTCATACTTTGAGACTTAGGCAAATCACCAAACCTCTTTTTGCCTCAGTTCATGATTATATAAAATAACCCATGCTAATACCACCTCATAATATTGTTCTGATGAATAAATAAGTCAGTATTTTTTTTTTTTTTTTTTTGAGACAGAGCCTCAAGCTGTCACCCTGGATAGGGTGCTGTGGCATCACAGCTCACAGCAATCTCCAATTCCAGGGCTCAAGCGAGTCTCTTGCCTCCACCTCCCAAGTAGCTGGGACTACAGGCTCCCGCCACAATGCCCGGCCATTTTTTGGTTGCAGCCGTCATTGTTGTTTGGCGGGCCCAGGCTGGATTCAAACCCACCAGCTCAGGTGTACATAGCTGGTGCCTTAGCCACTTGAGCCACAGGCGCCAAGCCTAAGTCAGTATTTACTTTTTAAGTGCCTAGAACAGTGTACAATATGTAGTAATCATTATATGAGTTTTTATTAAAAGCAAACAAAGCAGAAAAGGATTCCCTCTCATGCTTGGCTGGCTCCTGAGACATGACCTCTGCATTTCCTGTATACCTAGAGCTGTGCTTAGTGCTGGAAAATTCAAAACAGAAAGAAGGTGAACCCTTCCCAGAAGATACTGGCCAGTTCGTTGGGTGACAAAACCTAAATATATGAAGCCAAAAGTAAATAGACACATGCATTGACCCAGTGAGAGACCATGGCTGCACCCATCTCCTCTGGGACTTGTCCTGGTAAAAGTGTCGGGAAGCAGGGGGCCCTTCTTCTCCCCCCCACTCCAACCCTAGCTTACAGCCTGGGCCATTCTCTAAGGAAAGTACAGTCAGGAACTTGATCCCTGCCCTGTCACCCTAGGTTTATTTGGCCCCTGTGCCATGGACCTCACTGGTAGCCATGAGGAGCTGGGGTTTTGACCCCATAGTCATGGATTGCATGGCCCAGTGGACAGCCCCCGTATATTTTGTGGCTGGTTTTTGAATTTAAGAAAGTGCTTATGGCCAGGTGTCCAGTGGCTCATGCCTGTAGTCCCAGCACTTTGGGAGGCTAAGGTAGGAAGATGGCTTGAGGCCAGGAGTTCAAGACCAGCCTGGTCAACATAGTAAGACCCCCATCTATATAAAAAATAATAAGCTGAACTGGTGGCACCTGCCTGTAGTCCCAGCTATTTAGGAGGCAGAGGCAGGAGGATTGCTTGAGCCCAGGAGTTCGAGGCTATACTGAGCTATGACAGCACCACTATACTCCAGCCTAGGAAACAGAGCGAGACCCTGTCTCTAACCATAACGGGAAAGATTATGAAAAGTATTTTCTCTCTACAGAGAAGCTTATAGGTCACATTCTTTTAGACTACACAAGAGCTTCTTGGATCCTCTCCGGCATCAGGGCTAGTTCAGGCTGCATATCCTAAAACTAAAAGTGTGATACTAAGGTGGTAACTGCCAGAAATGACGAGTGATGACATCAGCAGAAAAACAAACAAATGTCCTCTGCTTGACTCTGTTTATCCACAGTCATGATGTATGTATGAAGAAAGATGCTTACATTTATTTTATAAAAGATTATTTTCAGGCAGAGATAGGGACTGGATGTTAGACTTTAATTTAATATGAAAGAGTTTATGCAGACTCCACTCTAAGGCTAAATAAAATTGGAAATGTTAGTCTGGAGCTAGGACATTGTTAAAACATTTTTTCTGAGATTTGCAGATACTGTTAAGTCAATGAATAAATTGATGTATGGACTATATTTTGTGAATTTTTAAAAATCTAATTTGTGTTACTAGAACAGCAAAAAAAGCTAAAACAACCATAACATATAAGTAAATTATGTTGGGAATATAATAATACTCACATTTTATTTTGTGCATGGTGTACTCCACTGTTTTATTGGCATTAATCCTTTCTGCATTAACTGTCTCTCATATTGCTTAAAGCTGTAGCCTTTAACAATGAAATCATTAAAGAGTTTATAAAATTTCAAATGTTGCTTATAAAAATTCACTAATTGAACACATTAATCAAAGTGTACTATCTTTCTTATTAGCACTTTTAATTAAACTATGAAATGGGATAAACATTATATGGTTCATTTTTGCCACCTTGAGAACAATATGATTATATTACAACTAAATATGATCATGTCCTACTATTTAAAAAGACAATTTTTTTTTCAACTCCAGCTGGAGATATGAATAGCATACAGAATGCAAACTCTGCCTGGCTTAATAGAAGGACTGATGTAGAATTTTTATGAGAATTTAATGGGTTTTAATGAAGCATCAGTTGAACCAAAGACATTTTCAGCTGTACAAGTTCACTCCCTTCCCTGTACACAGTGGCACGTTCAGAGAGGTCCCATGGAGGTGGGAAAAGGCACCTAGTCGGACTATGGTGAGATCATAGCTTCAGGATTTGTTAAATTAAAGTTCTTGTGGAGATTGTTGATTCATGGACAGTGGTAAGAAAAAGTACACAGAGATCTTGTGTACCCTTTATCCACTGGTAATATTTTATAGAACCGTAGAGCCGTGTCACAACTGGAGTGTTTACCTGGGTACAATCCACTGATCTTACTCAGATTTCCCCCGTTTAGCTTGCTTTCCTCTGTGTATATGGGGGTGCGTATTTCATTCTGTATGGTTTTATCATCTGCGGGTTCGTGTATCGTCCACCACAGTCAAGGTACAGACCTGCTTCATCACCACTGGGTCCCTTTTGTGTCACAGCTCTCCCCTAATCCCTTACCCTGACAAGCACCAAAATCTGTCTCCATTTCCAAAAATTTTGTCTTTTAAAAAAATGTTAAATAGATGAAATCAGGCAGAATCTAATCTTTGTGACTGGTTTTTCCCTGGAGGTTCATCCAGGATTTATGTGTATCCATAGCTTGCACCTTCTCGCTGTTGGGCATTACTCTGGGGTATGTATGTACCACAGTTTGTTTAAACATTCGCCCACTAAAGGGCATCTGGGCTGGTTCCAGTTTCTTACTATTAGAAATAAAGCTGCTATGAACATTTTGTACCTTTCTGTGTGAACAGAAGTTAATATTTCTCTGGAATAAATGTCCAAGAATGCCATTGCTAGGTTGAATAGTAATTAAATGTTTGGCTTTGTAAAAATTGCCAAATTGTTTTCCAGAGTGACTTTATACCATTTTACATTATCATCGGTAATGTATGATCTAGTTAGTTTCTGCACATCTTTGCCAGAAGTTGATGTTGTCACTAATTTTTATTTTAGCAATTCTGATGGGTAAATAGTGGCATCCCATTGTGGGTTTAGTTTGCATTTTCCTGATAGTTGATGACATTGAACATCTTTTCAGGTTCTTGTTTGGTAAATCTTGCATGAAATGTCTGTTTATGACTTTTGCCCATTTTCTAACTGGATTTTTTTGCTTAACTGTTGAGTTTTTAAAATTCTTTATGTATCCTATGTAGTAGTCCTTTGTTGGATATATAGTTTGCAAATATTTTCTCTTGGCCTATGGCTTCATATAAGCTTCCAAAAGTTTTTAATTAATATTTTGGGGGGTTTTGAAATAGAATTAGAGCATTTTTCTATTTTAGTTATTTTTATTCTTTTTTTTTCTTCTTCCTTCTTTGCCCCCACTTTTACTAAAGTAACATAAACTCTTTGTTGATTGTGAAAAATATTGTAAATAATTCAAATTATAATTTATTTCAAATGTAAAAATTGGAAACAGTAAAGTGAGGAAAGGAGATGGGAAGTGTCTTGGTGGGGGTCGTGGTATGGTTTTTAGACAAGTTGATTTGAAAAAGCTTCCCAGAGAGGGTGACATCGGAGTTAAGACCTGGCATGAGTAATGAGAAAGCCATGCACTTAACTGGAAGAAGAGCAGTCCAGGTCCTAGGTGGAAGGAACAGCATGGTCAAGGCCTATAGGTGGGTCTCAGCCTGTTATGTTCAAGGACTGCAGTGAGCCACAGGAAGGGTAGAAAATGAGTCAGTGGCAAAGAGTGAGAAGGCAGATCACGGAGGGCTTCCCAGGGCCTGGGCAAAACTTTGGCTTACTCCAGGTAATGTGGAAGCTGCCAGAGGACTCGGGGCAGCAGAGTCTGACTTAAATATTAGTGGGGTCGCTGCGTAGGATGCAGGGGCTGTAAACAGAGGCAGAGATCAGGTAGGTGTGACCTAGGACAGAGATGATGGTATCCTGGACCAGGGCAGGAATTGTGGAGGTGGCTGAAGTGGTCAGTTTCTGGGTAGATTTTCAAGGCAGAATCAAGAGGATTTGATAATATGTTCAAGGTGGGATTTAGCAAAATAGAGGCATCAAGGATGACCCTCAGGTTTAGCCTGAATAACTTCAAAAACGAAATTATCATTTTTAAGATAAGAACAGCATTATAAATGATTTATGGCAAATAGGGTCTAGAATAATATTGTAAGAGCATTATCGTTTTTTTCTAAGGCGAAGATTAACAAGCATAGAGTAAAGTGCACTAAAGTGTATTCTTTCTGAATTATAGCTTTACAGGAACTATTATCTTAAATATATTTTATTAATCATCAAAATTTGGGAGATTGTTTTCATTTTTTCTTTAATTATTTACATCTCAAATCTGTTATCATTTTTAGCTGTTGTAAGAAGCAAAGCCCATCTTTCTACTTCACACTGAAGCATAAAATTCATTTGTCCCTCAAGTATTTTTCACTCTTATTATGCATACTCATAATATCCTGGCCCTTTAGGGGAAATAAAGTACAATCTCTGCCTTCAGGGACCATATTATTTAGTTGAACATAAATAAATGATGTGAAAACTGTAGAACAGTAACAGATTCGAACACTCCCACTGGTTGATGGTTTTTGACTTTGTGAATGTATATGTTACCTCCTCCTCTGAAATGTCTGTCACAGAATGACAGTGTTTTTGTTCTGTGATGTGAAAGATGACTTATTGAAAAGAGCATGTGGGAAAAAATGTGTTATATCGTTCCTGATGAGTAAGAAAGCCAATTGAGGTTTGGAAGCATGCCTCAAATAAAGGGCTGTGATATGGCATAATTCTGGGTTTCACTGGTTCTTGGGTACCCCTCAAGATGATGACATCTCAGGAAGAACACATGGTCCTCAGTCAGTTCGCTAGCCTGTAGGCCGTCCTCCTGCTAAGCTGGAATTAATTTGAATCTGATTTTTCTTGTAGAAAAAGTAATGTGAGAGAATTTTGATTTGACCAGGGATCTGATCCTCAGCCTTTTATAGACATTACCACAAACATTCAATTTAACTATATTTTCAAGTATAAGTAGCATGCTATTTAAGTGTAAAACTTAGATGGTATTTAAAAAAAAATAGTAAGCAGTCATGGCATTTTATTTATGCTAACAACTCTTTCATGTTGTACTAGAAAACCACATTTGTTTTTGTGTAGTTTACCTTAATTTTTCTAAAATAAACTTGGAGCAATCGTCATTGTACTTATGGAATTCAGATATTTATCCTCATCTTTGAGAGAAACTTTGGACTCAATGATAATTTTTGAGAAACCTATTCAAGGATAAATTTTTGTCAGTTCTGATCCTCATATTTTGTTGAAAAGACTTTTTCCTCTAAACTCCAAACTCATCTAATTTTTTAAAAACAATACTCCGATTAGCAGAGGCAAAAAAAAAAAAAAAACAAAAAAAAACTAAGCCATCACAGCCACAGCTGTAATCAGTTAGGTACCAATTACATTGCCCATCTGTTTCATAATTGTTATTTACATTTATTAGTGGAAATATTTCATGCTTTTCCTTTAGTCCCTGTGTCCTTGGGTTTTTTGTTTGTACAGATTTTTTTCTACCTGTAGATCCCCAATACTTTATTACATTGTTTGTTGTATAATGCAAGGCTTACCCCTGCAGGGCACAGTTTGCTTCAGTGTAAGAAAAAGAAAAAATAAGACTGGGCATGGTAGCTCACGCCTATAATCTCAGCTCTCTGGGAGGCCGAGGTGGGTGGATTGGTTGAGCTCACGAGTTTGAGACGAGCCTAAACTGGAGCGAGACCTCGTCTCTGAAAATAGCCCAGCATTTTGGCAGGTGCCTGTAGTTCCAGCTACTTGGGCGGCTGAGGCAAGGATATTGCTTGAGCCGGAGAGTCTGAGGTTGCTGTGAGCTGTGACTGCACAGCACTCTCTTGAGGGTGATGAAGTGAGACTCTGTCTCAAAAAGAAAAAGAAAAAAGACTAATTTCCTTTTCAGCCATAAAATCATCTGACTAGAGAGCAGCTTTTTAATAGAATGCATGATATGAAGTATGAGACCTTTCTTTTCATGACAGCATTGAAAAATTCAAACAAATCTTAACTATCTGAGCAACTATAGCAGCCTGTAGACCTAGGCTGTGTTTGCCCTGAAACCTGTTTGAAACCATGCTTTTCAGTTTCTTTGGAGACGATTTTATAGCCATATGGGAAAATTCATTGTTTAACATTATAGTTAGAGTGCACTGTCCCTTGGCCCAGTACTCTTCTCCTTCTCCTGTCTCTCTGCATCAGATGGCTGAGCCCCATCCCCATCTCTTTATTCATTGTTACTTAAAGCTTCTCATTGATCTTGAAGGGAGCAGCTTAAACTTTGTGACCTTGGAGCCATTATGTTTGATCTCTAGGCCTCTTCCCCTCTCCTCATCCTCTAGGGTAAATATTAGTAGTGATCTATTTGTAAGATTTGGATTTCTCAAGAGGGAAAGAACAAGATATCCCCCCACCTCCAAAAGAAATAAAAATAAATTAGAAACTTCCATTCACTATCTGAAGGTATTTAAAGGTATCTTAAACCACTAGAGGGAGCCCATATTGTTCTTATTTCTGAATCCAATAGTCTTTAACAGCTTGATTTTCTTGCTGTTAAGGATAACGCCAACATTGGCACATCCATGACTATAATGATCTCCTTTGTTTTGCAGTTTTTCTTTTCTCCCCAGTTTTTTTAATTGTGTAAAATATGAATAATAGAAAAATTTCCATCTTTCCCATTTTTTAGCTCCATGCTATTAAATAAGTTCATAACATGCAACTACCAAGTCACCATCTGTCTCCATAACTCTTTTCATCTTATAAAATGGAAACTCTGTACCTCTTTTTTTTTTTTTTTTTTTTGAGACAGAGCCTCAAGCTGTCACCCTGGTAGAGTGCTGTGGCATCACAGCTCACAGCAACCTCCAATTCCTGGGTTCAAGCGAGTCTCCTGCCTCCGCCTCCCAAGTAGCTGGGACTACAG